>JAFLJL010001341.1:19793-49175 GCA_018398815.1 Conus ventricosus | reverse complement strand
CCTTCCTTTCCCCCCTTTCCCCCTCCCCCCTTCCCCCCTCCTTTCCCCCCTCCACCCTTCTTCCCCCCCCCCCTTTCCCCCCCTGTTTTTTTTCCCCCCCCCCTTTTTTTCCCCCCCCCCTCTCTTGTCCCTTTTTTCCCCCCCCTTTTTTTTTTTCCCCCCTTTTCCCCCCCCCCCCCCCTTTAAATTTTCCCCCCCCCCCTTTTCCCCCCCCCTTTCCCCCCTTTCCCCTTTTTCCCCCCCCCCTCCCTTCACACCCTTCCCCCCCCCCCTTTCCCCCCTTTCCCTCCCCCCCCCCTTTCCCCCCCCCCCCCCCCCCTCCCCTCCCCCCCCCCTCTCCCCCCCCCCCCCTTTTCCCCCCTCCTTTCTCCCTTCTCCCCCCTCCCCCATCCCCCTTTCCCCCTCCCTCCTTTCCCCTTCCCCACTCCCCCTTTCCCCTCTCTGTGTCCTCTCTCCTCCTCCCCCCCTTTTCCCCCCCCGTCCTCTTCTCCCCACCTCCCCCTTCCTCTCCGGGTTTCCCCTCCTCCTCACCTCTCTCCCTCACCCCCCCCTTCCCCTCTCCTGTGTCCTCCTCTCTTCCACCACCTCTCTCCTCCACCTCCCCTTCCCCCTCCTGTGTCCCTCTCTCCCCCCACCCCTCTCCCTCACCTCACCCTCCCCTCCGTCCTTCCTCTCTCCACCTCCTCTCCCTCACCCCCCCCCTTCCCCTCTCTCCTCTCCCCTCCTCCACCTTCCCTCTCCTCCCCCTTCCCCTCCTCCTCTCCCTCCCTCCCCCTTCCCTCTCCTCCCTCCCCACCCCTCTCTCCCTCCCTCCCCCCTTCCCCTTCCTGTGTCCTCTCTCTCCTCCACCCTCCTCCCCTCCCCCCTTCCTCTCCTCCTGTGTCCTCCTCTCTCCCCACTCTCCCTCTCCCTCCCCCTCCCCTCTCCCCTCTGTGTCCCTCCCCCCCCCTCCCTCACTCCTCCCCTCCTGTTCTCCTCTCCCCACCCCTCCTCACCACTCCCTCCCTTGTGTCCTCTCTCTCCACCACCTCTCTCCCCACCTCCCCCCTTCCCCCGTCCTGTTCCCTTCTCTCCACCCCTCCTCCCTCCCCCTCCCCTTCCCCTTCCTGTTCCTCTCTCTCCACCACCTCTCTCCCCCACCTCCCCTCCCCCGTCCTGGGTCCTCTCCTTCTCCACCACCTCTCTCCCTCCCCTCCCCCCTTCCCCTCTCCTGTGTCCTCTCTCTCCACCACCTCTCCCCTCACCCCTCCCTTCCCCCGTCCTGTGTCCTCTCTCTCTCCACCTCTCTCCCCACCACCCTCTCCCTCGTCCTGTGTCTCTCCTCCACCACCTCTCTCCCTCACCTCCCCCCTTCCCTCCCTGTGTCCTCTCTCTCCACCACCTCTCTCCTCACCTCCCCTTCCCCTCTCCTGTGTCCTCTCTCCACCACCTCTCTCCCTACACCTCCCCTCCCCCCGTCCCTGTGTCCTCTCTCTCTCACCTCCTCCCCTTCCCCTCCCTTGTCCTTCTCTCCACCACCTCTCTCCCCTCCCCTTCCTCCCCTCCTGTGTCCTCTCTCTCCCACCACTCTCTCCCTCACCACCCCCTCCCCTCTCCTGTGTCCTCTCTCTCCACCACCTCTCTCCCTCACCCTCCCCTTCCCCGTCCTGTTCCTCTTCTCTCTCCACCACCTCTCTCCTCACCACCTCCCCTTCCCCCGTCCTGTGTCTCTCTCTCCACCCCTCTCCCTCACCTCCCCCCTTCCCCTCCTGTTCCTCTCCTCTCTCCACCACCTCTCCCCTCACCACCTCCCCTTCCCCCGTCCGTGTCCTCTCTCTCTCCACCCTCCTCCCTCACCTCCCCCCTTCCCCTCTCCTGTGTCCTCTCTCTCCACCCCTCTCTCCTCACCTCCTCCCCTTCCCCTCTCCTGTGTCCTCTCTCTCCACCACCTCCCTTCCCCTCACCCTCCCTTTCCCCCTCCTGTGTCCTCTCCACCACCTCTCTCCCTCCCCTCCCTCCTCCCCTCCCCTTGTCCCCTCTCTCCCACCACCTCTTCCCTCACCACCTCCCCTTCCCCCGTCCTGTGTCCTCTCTCTCCCCACCCTCTCTCCCTCACCACCCCCCTTCCCTCTCCTGTGTCCTCTCCCCCCTCTCTCCACCACCCTCCCCTTCCCCCGTCCTGTGTCCTCTCTCCCACCACCTCTCTCCCTCCCTCCCCTTCCCCGTCCGGTCCTCTCCTCACCACCTCTCTCCCCACCCTCCCCTTTCCCCCTCTGCCTCTCTCCACCCCTCTCTCTCTCCCACCCCTTCCCCTCCCTGTGTCCTCCCCCCTCCTCTCCCTCCCCCTTCCCCTCCTCGTCTCCCTCCCCACCTCTCTCCCTCCCCTCCCCTTCCTCTCCTGTCCTCTCTCTCCACCACCTCTCTCCCTCACCACCTCCCCTTCCCCTCTCCTGTGTCCTCTCTTCCCACCACCTCTCTCCCTCACCACCTCCCCTTCCCCTCTCCTGTGTCCTCTCCACACCCTCTCTCCCCACCACCTCCCCTTCCCCTCTCCTGTGTCCTCTCTCTCCACCACCTCTCCCTCACCCCCCCCTTCCCTCCTGTGTCCTCTCTCTCCCACCTCTCTCCCTCACCACCTCCCCTTCCCCCTCTCCCGTGTCCTCTCCACACCTCTCCCCTCACCACCTCCCTCCCTCTCCCGTTCCTCTCTTCCACCACCTCTCCCCACCACTCCCTTCCCCTCCTCCTGTGTCTCCTCCTCCACCACCTCTGTCCCTCTCACCACCCCTCCTCCCCTGTCCTCCTCTCCACCACCTCTCTCCCTCCACCTCCCCTCCCCTCTCCTGTGTCCTCCCTCCCCACCTCTCCCCTCACCACCTCCCCTCCCCGTCCTGTGTCCTCTCTCTCTTCCACCACCTCTCTCCTCACCTACCTCCCTTCCCCTCCTTGTCCTTCTTCCTCCACACTTCTCCCTCCACCTCCCCTTCCCTTCCTGTGTCCTCCTCCCACCCTCTCCTCACCTCCCCTTCCCCGTCCGTGTCCTCTCTCTCTCCACCACCTCTGTCCCCACCACCTCCCTTCCCCGTCCTTGTTCTCTCTCTCTCCACCACCCTCTCCCTCACCACTCCCCTTCCCCTCCGTGTCCTCTCTCTCCACCTCTGTCCCTCACCTCCCCCCTTCCCCGTCCTGTGTCCTCTCCTCTCTCACCCCTTCTCTCCGTCCTACCTCCCTTCCCCGTCCTGTGTCCTCTCTCTTCTCCACCCTCTTCCCTCACCTCCTCCTTCCCCCTCCTGTTGCCTCTCCCACCACCTCTCTCCCTCACATCTCCCTTCCCTCTCTGTGACCTCTCTCCTCCACCACCTCTCCCCTCAACATCTCCCTTAACCGTCTGTCCTCTCCACAACCTCTCTCCCCCTCCCTTCCCCTCTCCTGTGCCTCTCTCTCCCCACTCTCTCCCTCACTCTCCCTCCCAGTCCTGTGTCCTCTCCACCACCTCTCCTCACCCTCCCTTCCCTCTCCTGGTCCTCTCTCTCTCACCACTTCCCCTCACCTCCTCCCTTCCCACTTCTTATCCTCTTCTATCCACACTCTCTCCCTGATCCCCCATTCCCTTCCTGGTCCTCTCTCTTCCACACCCTCTCCCTCACCCCTCCCCTTCCCCGTCCTGTGTCCTCTCTCCTCTCCACCACCTCTCTCCTCACATCTCCCCTCCCCGTCCTGTGTCCTCTCCACCACCTCTTCCCTCACCTCCCCCCCTTCCCTTCTGTGTCCTTCTCTCTCTCACACCACCATCTCCCTACCTCCCCCCCTTCCCCTCTCCGTGTCCTCTCTCTCTCTCCACACTCTCTCCCTCACCTCCTCCCTTCCCCGTCTGCCAACACACACACAGCAGACGATGGAGAGATCAGTGACACGATTCATAGATCTCAGATGTTTGAAGTGTCCACGGCACTGGGATGGACAGATTCAGATGATCTCGATGTTGGAGTGTCCACGGCAGACTGGGATGAGACAGATTCAGATGATCTCAGAAGTTTGAGTGTCCACGGCAGACTGTGATGAGACCGATTCAGATGATCTCAGATGTTTTGGGTTTCCACAGCGACTGAGATGAGACAGATTCAGATGATTCGATGGTGGAGTGTACACGGTAGACTGGAGTCATCAACTTCTCACAGTGATGAACTTAATCATGTCAGAGTGAGGGTGTTGACAGGCTGGTGACCGGATAGTACACGATTGTCAAGAGAAGCGTCACCGCCTCAAAGATCCAGAAGAAGAGCAGATGACTTGTGTGAACACCCCCCCCCCCCCCCTCCCAGTGTTGGCAGTGATAACACGCCACTGCGGCGTGTGTGGGCCTCCCATGCATGACACGACACAGAGGCTGAAAGAACGACACAGACTGCTACTTTACTGACACCAAGGCCAACTACGAAAACACACAAAGCAAGGAGTAAGATAATGCAGTTTTATAAAACTGTGTACTTTCGCTCTTGATACTTTATTCATTTAAGCGTACGGATTTACGCTCTCGCCCATATCAGGGTCAAGAGAGATAATGCGTTTTTTCACATCGCCACACAGGAATTAAAACATGATGCTGAGACTTAAAGCTAAATACATCTCACACACACACACACACACACACACACACACACACACACACACACACACACGCACACACACACACACAGAGTTGTTAAGTGATGGTCACTTGCTTCTGCAGCTGCCACTAATTCTCTCTCTCTCTCTCTCTCTCTCTCTCTCTCTCTCTCTCTCTCTCTCTCTCTCTCTCTCTCACTCTCTCTCTCTCTCTCTCTCTCTCTCCTCTCTCTCTCTCTCTCTCTCTCTCTCTCATTATCCTGATAGTTTTACCGTCAACAGAAAGGTATACTGTACTGTGTCATTTTCAAGACAAAGAGGCTGCTTACCGCGTTCACTTGCCACCTTTTATTCGCCTGGAAACAGAAAAGACCCTCGACGATGAAGTGATGACAGAGGAACACTCTGGGTGAGAAAGACACGTGACGATGAAGTGACGAAACAGAGGAACACTCTGGGTGAGAAAGACACGCGATGAAGTGATGAAACAGAGGAACACTCTGGGTGAGAAAGACACGTGACGATGAAGTGACGAAGCAGAGGAACACTCTGGGTGAGAAAGACACGTGACGATGAAGTGACGAAACAGGAACACTCTGGGTGAGAAAGACACGTGACGATGAAGTGACGAAACAGAGGAACACTCTGGGTGAGAAAGACACGCGACGATGAAGTGATGACAGAGGAACACTCTGGGTGAGAAAGACACGCGACGATGAAGTGATGACAGAGGAACACTGTGGGTGAGAAAGACGCGCGACGATGAAGTGATGACAGAGGAACACTGTGGGTGAGAAAGACACGCGATGAAGTGATGAAACAGAGGAACACTCTGGGTGAGAAAGACACGCGACGATGAAGTGATGATAGAGGAACACTCTGGGTGAGAAAGACACGCGACGATGAAGTGATGATAGAGGAACACTCTGGGTGAGAAAGACACGCGACGATGAAGTGATGACAGAGGAACACTCTGGGTGAGAAAGACACGCGACGATGAAGTGATGATAGAGGAACACTCTGGGTGAGAAAGACACGCGACGATGAAGTGATGACAGAGGAACACTCTGGGTGAGAAAGACACGCGACGATGAAGTGAGGAAACAGAGGAACACTGTGGGTGAGAAAGACACGCGATGAAGTGATGAAACAGAGGAACACTCTGGGTGAGAAAGACACGCGACGATGAAGTGATGAAACAGAGGAACACTGTGGGTGAGAAAGACACGCGGTGATGAAGTGATGAAACAGAGGAACACTGTGGGTGAGAAAGACACGCGATGAAGTGAGGAAACAGAGGAACACTCTGGGTGAAAGTCTCACGTAGTGAGCGACCAGCTTTTCTGGCATTGACACCGCCGCGCTTCCGGCGGTGTATGAAAAATATCTGATAGGTAAACCTTGCATGTCTCCCATTTCCCTGCTTCTTACCTGGCCAGGTTTCCACACACACACACACACACACACACACACACACACACACACACACACACACTCTCTCTCTCTCTCTCTCTCTCTCTCTCTCTCTCTCTCTCTCTCTCTCTCTCTCTCACACACACACACACACACACACACACACACACACACACACACACACACACACAGAGAGAGTTGCACACCACACCACAGTTCTCGGACAAGTCGCTTCAAATGTTCTTCAGCACTGGGTGATGGTGGTAACTCTTTGGGTTATCTGGCACCAGATTCCAGGACTGAGTCTCTGTGGTCGTCTCTGGGGTTTCTTTTCGATGTAGACATCTTCTTTTTTTGCTTTTGACACACCTGTGAGTTTCGATATCAGTCTTTCTTTCTCTGCTTGTCTTTGACGTCTGAGCCCGGCGTTTTAAACATCTTGTTTCACATCTGTCGCCCACACCACGTGTCTTGCCACCCTGTCTGTCCTGCTCACTCTTCTCTCTCTGCCCCGTGTCCTCTCTATCGTGGAGTTGTTTCTCTCGTTCTTCGTTCAGTTGATATCGGGATGGAAACAGAGTCTCTTGTGGGCCACGCCTTTGTTCACGTTGCTTCTCTGCCATCTTGTTCACATCACAGTGATGTCCCCTCTGTCCACCTTGTTCACATCACAGTGATGTCCCTCTGTCCACCTTGTTGACATCACAGTGATGTCCCCTCTGTCACCTTGTTGACATCACAGTGATGTCCCCTCTGTCACTTTGTTCACATCACAGTGATGTCCCCTCTGTCACCTTGTTCACATCACAGTGATGTCCCCTCTGTCACCTTGTTCACATCACAGTGATGTCCCCTCTGTCCACCTTGTTGACATCACAGTGATGTCCCCTCTGTCACTTTGTTCACATCACAGTGATGTCCCCTCTGTCACCTTGTTCACATCACAGTGATGTCCCCTCTGTCCACCTTGTTGACATCACAGTGATGTCCCCTCTGTCACTTTGTTCACATCACAGTGATGTCCCCTCTGTCACTTTGTTCACATCACAGTGATGTCCCCTCTGTCACTTTGTTGAAATCACGGTGATGTCCCCTCTGTCACTTTGTTCACATCACAGTGATGTCCCCTCTGTCACCTTGTTGAAATCACGGTGATGTCCCCTCTGTCACTTTGTTCACATCACAGTGATGTCACCTCTGTCCACCTTGTTGACATCACAGTGATGTCCCCTCTGTCACTTTGTTCACATCACAGTGATGTCCCCCCTGTCCACCTTGTTGACATCACAGTGATGTCCCCTCTGTCACTTTGTTCACATCACAGTGATGTCACCTCTGTCACTTTGTTCACATCACAGTGATGTCCCCTCTGTCACTTTGTTCACATCACAGTGATGTCCCCTTGTCCACCTTGTTGACATCACAGTGATGTCCCCTCTGGCTGTATTCCACATCTCATTTACACCCATCCCAACAACATGGCCCAGCAGACCAGCATTTCACACCAAATGGACATGGCCAAGCAGACCACCATTTCACACCAAATGGACATGGCCAAGCAGACCACCATTTCACACCAAATGGACATGGCCAAGCAGACCACCATTTCACACCAAATGGACATGGCCAAGCAGACCACCATTTCACACCAAATGGACATGGCCAAGCAGACCACCATTTCACACCAAATGGACATGGCCAAGCAGACCAGCATTTCACACCAAATGGACATGGCCAAGCAGACCACCATTTCACACCAAATGGACATGGCCAAGCAGACCACCATTTCACACCAAATGGACATGGCCAAGCAGACCACCATTTCACACCAAATGGACATGGCCAAGCAGACCAGCATTTCACACCAATGGACATGGCCAAGCAGACCACCATTTCACACCAAATGGACATGGCCAAGCAGACCACCATTTCACACCAAATGGACATGGCCAAGCAGACCACCATTTCACACCAAATGGACATGGCCAAGCAGACCACCATTTCACA
This sequence comes from Conus ventricosus, assembly GCA_018398815.1. Lineage (NCBI taxonomy): Eukaryota > Metazoa > Mollusca > Gastropoda > Neogastropoda > Conidae > Conus > Conus ventricosus. The sequence goes on along the minus strand of JAFLJL010001341.1, from coordinate 41,171 downwards.
CCAAATGGACATGGCCAAGCAGACCACCATTTCACACCAAATGGACATGGCCAAGCAGACCACCATTTCACACCAAATGGACATGGCCCAGCAGACCATCATTTCACACCAAATGGACACTGAAAATTCCCGATGACTTCGGTGACGACTTTCACACAGTAATTATGCTATAGAAAGCTACGACAACGTCGCCATCACGATTTCCCCCGCCCTGGACAGTATCCAACATCTATATAATTAAGAAAATATTACTCTCTCTCTCTCTCTCTCTCTCTCTCTCTCTCTCTCTCAATGTGAAAGATAGTGATGTGTGATGACTAGAAATAACGTTTCACCAGACCTCCGTTCCCCGTGCTATAATGTTCCTCTCTCTTTGTTACTTCGCCTGGTCCTCCCCACCACGCCGCCCGACCTCTCTCTCTCTCTCTCGTTCTCTCTGTGTTTCTTCAGGGTTACCTGTTCATCTGTACTTACCCGTAGCTGGCTGTCCATGACACACACACACACACACACACACCACACACACACACACACACGTAGACTCTCTTTCTCTCTCTGAGGCCGATCTGTGTAATCGCCTGCCTGTCTGCCTCTCTGCATTCATTTATTGTAGATGGAGAGGAGAGGCTAGAGGGATGGGGGTGGGGGAAGGAGTGTGTCAGAGGAGAGGCTAGAGGGATGGGGGTGGGGGAAGGAGTGTGTCAGGGTGTCAGGCATTCATTTGATAGGCCATTTCATCATGGCGTCTGCACGTCGCAAAGGTCTGTCGCTAAAGCGGAAAAATGAAATTTTCAAGAAGTTGAAAGAAACCCAGCAAAACAGAAGAAGATATTAGCGGAAGAATAGGAAATTACACTGCCGACATTGTCAACCATCCTGGCTTCCACAGAGAAGCATAAACGTCAGTAGATGCACGTGCAGAAACCTATGGGAGAGAATCAAGCGAGAAGCTTGATAGAACTGCTGCACGTGCATGTACTTGGGTACCTTTGTGTCATCACGTGGACTGCTGTGTTACGAGGTTGAAAAACTAAATGATCCTTTTCAGATCTTTCTCTTCACTGTTTATAGCTGAGTTTTCTTTTTATTTTGTGCAGCTGTAGCAACGCTCAGTGTTATCTCTTCTGTCAATCTTGTCTCATCCGTCTTCTAACAAGCCATTCTGCTGACGTCTTCATAATAATACACACTGAATTGTGTTCGCCTGCTTTACTTATTGTCGATTTTTAAGTCTTCAAATCGCAGTGTAGGCCTATGTGATCTGTTTCCATTTATTCACAGCCATGTATCGAATGAAAAAAAAATCATTTTCATTAAATTTAGTATATGATGGCCTAGGAAACGAGCTTCATTACTGTCTATGTACGCAGGCACGCATCTGTGTGTGTGTGTGTGTGTGTGTGTGTGTGTGTGTGTGGTGTGTGTGTGTGTGTGTGTGTGTGTGTGAGTGTGCATGCGTGTGTGTGCGTGCGTGTGTGTGTTTGTGTGTGTGTGTGTGTGTGTGTGTGTGTGTGTGTGTGTGTGTGTTGGAGGGGAGATGGTGGGGTTGAGGGGGTAGAGAAACAGAGAGAAAGACGGAGAAAGAAACACGTCACGCCGGATATAACGAAGCAACCCATAATATAGAAATTCGTTATAACCGGCACATCGGTTGTAACGAAAGCCGGATATAACGAAGCAATTTTGGAGGACCCGGCGATTCGTTATAAGCGGCTTCGACTGGAATTAAGTCACATACACACACACACACACACACACACACACACACACTCCTCTCACTTGTGTCAAAGATGACACAAGATGGCGGACACACACAGTGGCTAGCTTAAACATCTGCGGCAGTTTTTTGTGGGTTGTCGGGGAACATGAAGTCAAGAGCCTTCAGAAAGTTAGCGGCGCCCAAATCAACAGGCCTGCGACCACTTTACTGGGAAATGCTCGTCGCCAGCAGAACTTCGCCGAAACAGTCGAGCAGCGAGACGACACTCCGTTACTGGAGCTTTCTATGCCTGCAGCTGCCTAAGCAACATCAACCCATCGTCATTCAACGGAGTCTTCTACAACAACAAATGAGGTCGGTGAAGAAAATTACGCTCTTGGCATGAAATTAACTCTAGAAGATCGCATCAAATCTCTGGAGAAGGCCGTTTTAGCTCAAACGAAGATCCTAGAGAAAATAGCCAAACCCCACGTTTCCATGACAACAACAGCTACACAAACAGAAATATGTCCTACAAACACAACATCGTATGCTGAAGTGGTCAAAACCCCACCTGCGAACACATCGATCAACAACAGACAACCCTCTGCTCAAGAAAAAGCCCAAAATGCAGAAGCAAAATCAGTTATAGGTGAAAAAGAACATCAAAACAGAACATGACGTCAGGCCTCCTAGTCAAACGGATGGAAAGATAAAACATGACGTCAAATCACGTCGTGACGATGATTGTCAAAAGAAGAAGAAAACGAAAGCAAAAGAAGAGAAACTAAGCCTACCGAAGGTTCTGGTGATCCATGACTCGGTTGCCAACGGCGTGGACGATAGGAGACTTGGAAAGTCGTACGATTTGAATGCGACGCGTCAAAGAAGCTATAAGGTAAAGGGACTAGAGCAACGTCTGCAAGAACTTGACGATGCCGAAGAGAAACCTGATGCAGTGGTAATACACTGCTGCATTAACGATCTAAAGACTTCTGCTGCAGAAGACATCAGCACATCGTTTGTGCAGACGCTAAAAACCGCAGCTAAAAAGCACACTAAGGTTAAGTTCGCGGTCAGCAAACTGACTCCAGTTAGAGACAAGCAACTCGAAATCAAATGTGTTCTGTTTAATGCAAAAGTCACTTCTGAGTTGTATGAGGTGAAAAACATTTCGTTTATTCAAAATAACATCAGAATGGAGCATCTTCGAGACGAGGTGCACCTAACAAAGAGAGGTTCCAGTCTGCTGGCGGGGAACATCGGACGACACACGAGGGCCTTGCTGTGGGAGATCCCCAAGAGACCTGCCCGTCCTTCACGTCGCCATTGGTACCACGACAATCCTGGCACACATCCTCCCAGCTGGCACAACCGGTTCTACAATCTGGAGGACTGGAACTTTTATTAGTCAGCTCACACCTACTGCCGCCATGTCTTTTAATGTGACACTGCTGCTGGGTTACCTCTGTCCATTTTGTCTTTAGTCTTTAAACATATGTCTCTAGGGAATGTTTTTAACGTTTTTCAATGGAACTGCAGATCAATTAACACAAACTATGAACATCTAGAACAACACCTAGCCCATCACCAATATCATGTTTTAAGTCTTCAGTCATTGAATGTTAAGAAAGAAAAGCTTCCCCAACTAGACAATTACTGTTTTCCTCCTATCATCCAAAAGATAGACACTAACGAGAAAATTAATACTGCCATTTATGTGCTTTGACTTGACTTGACTTGATCCCTTAGACGTCGGTCCGTGGGGGCACCCCTGAAGCAGTGACAACCATCCTTCTCCATTCCTCTCTGTTCTCTGCCCTCCGTAATGTATTTCTCAGCCGCAGGCCTGTCCACTCCGTGATGTTATCCTCCCATCTTTTCCTTTATCGACCTCTTCGCCTTTGTCCTGGTACTGTGCCCTGCATGACTGTCTTGGCAAGGCCTGTTGATCGTATGATGTGTCCATACCATTTCAATTTGCGTCTTTTTACTGAGGTTAGGAGATCGACATATGGACCAATTTCATTCTCAATGCGCTTTTTAACTTCCACATTGCTGGTGTGATCTCTGTATGAGATGCCAAGGAGTCGTCTGAAGCACCTCATTTCCATTGTTTGGATCTTTTTCTCAAGGTCTGATTTCAACGTCCATGACTCACAAGCATATAAGAATATCGCCATAACTAAGGATCGCATCAGTCTAATCTTTGAGCTGATGGAGATGTTTTTGTTTCTCCAAAGAGGCGTTAGCTTAGATAGCGTGGCTGTGGTCTGAGCGACTCTTGAGATGATTTCAGGTCTTGATCCTTCATCTGAGATTGTTGCCCCCAAGTACTTAAATGTGTTGACTGGCTCAAGCTTTCTGCTGTTGATGGTTATGTCTTGGGTAAAGCCGATTGGGTTGTTAGTCATGACCTTTGTCTTTTCCGCACTTATTTCCATACCATAATCAGCAGAGGTGTTGTTGAGTCTGTTGATCAGGTGCACTAGCTCTTGTTCGTTTCCGGCTAGTCCATCTATGTCGTCGGCAAAACGGAGGTTGGTGATGGTTCTCCCTCCAATATTTACGGTTCCTTCATGGTCTTCTAGCGCATCGGTCATAATTCTTTCAAGGAAGACATTGAAAAGTGTGGGGGAGAGTAGACAGCCCTGTCGCACTCCAACGGTAGTTCGGAACCACTCGCCAGTGTTGTTACCGAAGAAAACGGCACTGGTGGCTTTATTGTAGAGGCTTTCAATAATTCTGATGAGGTTGGCATTGATGTTGAAGAGTTTCATTGTTGCCCATAATGCTTCGTGCCACACTCGGTCGAAGGCCTTCTTGAAGTCTATGAATACGTGGTACAGATGTTGTTGGTGTTGGTTGTACTTCTCACACAGTATTCTTAGATTGAATATCTGCTCAATGGTACTTCGTCCTGGCCTGAACCCCGCCTGTTCTTCAGCGATGATCTTTTCTGCTTGTGGGTTCAGTCTATTCAGGATTACTTTCAGCATTACTTTGCTTGGGTGGCTGATGAGGCTAATCGTGCGATAATTTTGGCATTGCTGTAGGTTGCCTTTCTTTGACGTGTCGCATTCAAATCGTACGACTTTCCAAGTCTCCTATTTATGTGCATGAAGGGGTAAATTACATTCTGTGCCCAAATCCAGTTCCATCAGAATTACTTGGTATACATTCTTGTGCAGTGACGGTTAAGTTTAATAACACTTTATTAACCGTCATATCTGTGTATTTACCAAAGGGTCCAGATGATAATAATACAGAATGGATTCGTACGTTTCAAGCGGACAAGGGAAAAAAAGGTACTAATAACAGGAGATTTTAACGCGCATTCACCATTTTGGGAGAAGAACTGTGAAAACATTACTAGCAACCGTTTCATTGAGAATATTGTTGATTCATCATTGTATCTTCTGAATGACGGTAGAATAACGCGAATCCCTGATAATCCTTATCATAGAGCAACAGCTATTGATCTAACTCTTGTTTCTTCAGATCTGGCACCATTTGTAAATGGGATTCTTTAAATGATAGCCTAATAGTGACCATATTCCAGTTATTACTAGCTTTGAACTCTCTAGCACAAAAAACAAGGATCTAACAAAAGATAAAATCCCGAAGTATAATTACAACATGCTAACTGGGACAAGTTTTCAGAACTCTTATCAACATTTCATGTTGAAGACGTCAATGATAAAGATATCAATCAATTGTATTCTATATTTACTAATGCAGTCCTAAGTGCTGCTAATCAATCAATTCCTATGTCTAAAACAAAGAAATCATATAAACATTTAGTAATGTTTGGTGGAACGATGACTGTGAAAAGGCCAAATCTGAAAAATGGATAAAATTTGAAAATTACTTAAAGGATAATCGATTCCTAATCACCTAGAATCCAAAAAAAGCAAAAAACAAAGCAAATAGAGTTAACGCACAAGCAAAAGACAGTATTGGTCATCATTTTGTGCTAATGAAGTATATAACTATAAAGATATGCAAAGGTATGGGGGAAAATGAAAACGATGAAGAATGGATAAACTTACCTCAATGCCCAATCAAACTGGAGAGTTCAGATATACCCTCTAATCAAGAAAAAGCGGAAGCATTTGCTGATTTGTATGCAAATTGCAGTAGAATTACTGGACTATCAACTGAAAGTAGACAATACAGAAAAAAATGAGCAGGAAAGTAATATCATATCAGATCATAGTTTTAATAAACCTCAGTTGTCACCGATCGGCGGTAGTAAATCAGCCGTCTATGTGTTTGGAGTAATGGTAATTCAGAAATAGAGAGCGGGTGCGCGTGTGGCGTGTGCATATGTGTATATGATGTGTGTGTGCGAGAGTGCGTGTGTAAGATTGGGGTTTTGGTTAAGGTGGAAGGTTAGGCTAGGTAGGGTGCTGGGGAAATAAGCATACAATATTCTTGATTCCAGTCTTCATTATGGAAGGAGTGGAAGCGAGAGGTTGGTTTCGTTCCCGTTTGTTACCCTTTTGTTACTTTGGTTCTACACCAGAGAAGGCGGGGCAGGATATCGGCTGTTGTTGGTGTTGTCAAGTCTGTGAGTTGTTGTGGTAAATTGTCGTGTTGTTGCACGAGCAACAACTAGTCCGTTGGTCCGGCGTGTCAGCTCTGCGGAGGGATACGCTGCTCTGACCAATCGCTGTTTTGTGTTGTGAGTAGAGTTCGCTTGAGTCCGACCAGGGCGGAATGCGTTGGGGTAGCTTCACTTCGGTCCCTGGTGTTCGTCGGGTGGACGCGCCTTGTAGTTGCGGCGGCAGCGCCGTTAGTCGAGCTGAGTGACTTCGAGTCATAGTTAGTGCCAGGTCCTCGTCGGCTCTGGTGTGCCCTTGGCCCTGTGCCGGGTTCTGTGTCGTCTCTGTTGGCAGCCACTTCAGCCAGTTGCAGAACTGGTGTGGTTGAACGTCTGTCTGTCCAGGTTGGTGATTTGTTAGGTTCATGGTGGTGTTGTTCGTCATGTTGTCTTGTATTATGGCGAGTTGTACTGTAGTGGTCATGTTATGTTTGGTTGTATTATGGTTGTTGCGTATACTGGTTGTCTGGTATGATGTCGTCTTGGTTCTGTGATTGAAACTTGTCAGCCGGTTTGTGTTACCTTTTTTTCTGTATATTGTGTAAGTAGTGTACATAGTGGTTCCTGAGTTCGATTGTCATGTGACAGTTTGGCTAGACAGTGTGGGTTAGATATAATAACCGTTGATGGACGGTGATGTAGATATTGGTTGTGATTAGTTCATGTTAATTTCAGGGGGTCAGTAAGGAAGTAATACGAGGTTGCATTTTGTTGAGGATCATAGTATGAGTCAGGTGCAGATGTGTCTGCGTGAAATCGTTAAGGGATTGTGCTCAATTTCAGTTGTAAATAGTAGTAGTTCGTTGAAATTGAGTAACGATTTCGGAGTTGACCTGCACAGCATTGGAATTGGTTAACTGTGCAGTGGGGCCAAGGCTAATTGGTAGTCGAATGGTTTATACTGGAGTACGGTCGTGACTATTCAATTCATATTGGTGTCTTTTCACTTTCGTTACGAGTCTTGGTTCTCGACGCGGGTGTCGTGCGCGTGCAGACTGTATTTGTGACGTACGTATTTGGTTACAGGACAGTGAGTCCATATGGTTAAAGGTGGTTTTGGTTTATTTTAAAGTAAATGACAGTCGACACACACGCAGGGATGTATGTGTTTGTGACAGAATAGGGTTGGAGAAAGATATCTTAGGTTGCAGGGAGACAGTCCCATATGAATTTTAGTAGTCGGAAAGAAGGGTAAGGTAAAGTTAAGGCGGGTAGCTCAGCAGTTGATAGGATAAAAACGGAGGATGTGCAGCATGTAATATTGTATGAAGTATGGTTGTGTTGGCATAACAAGGATTAACCACTGGGTTGTCTGACAAGAGATGACATGAGAGTGGGGTGCTGGGTGGAAATGTTGGCGAACAAAGCATGTTGTGTTGATATATGATTATAATTGACAATGCAAAGAGGGATGAGAATATGAAGAATTGTGGCTGTGAGCCGATTCTCTTGTATGAATATGCTAGAACTGTGAACCGTTAAAAATTGTAAGTTTTTTTTTTGTTCTTTTGTTGTTGTTTCTTTGAGAGATGTGTATTACTAATGATTACTATGTGGAAACATTTCCTTGTGAGATTGCCCATTTCCTAGTTTATTTAGTATTTCCTAAGGGGCCCATGGAGTCCGTGTTGGAGTGCTTAGATTGGTTTTATTTCTCCGAGAATTGGATGTGATTCATAATTTCATATGCAATAGTGTGGATTGGCTCAGAGAGAATATTATTTTACTGCTATTGTAAGGGTTGGCAGGAAATGGATCTGATAACCCCAAAGCGAGTAACGGGTTGGGGGGTGTAATCGAAATTCAATGGGGTCACTCTCATGCCGGGTGGGAAGTAGGCAAGGGAGATAAAGGATTAAAGCTTTACCAAGTAGCCTATGAGCCTTGCTGACTTGGGTAGTAGCAAAATTACAGTAGTGGCCTACAGTTGTGTCAGCAGGTATCTGCTTCGTCCTGAGGCTGGGGCCAGACCACCGCAGTCCACTGCCGCGTGCTGGCAGGTGAGCGGCGGTTTCCCGTTGCCTGCTGTTTTTCCCCGGGAGAGGAAGACCATCCAGGCCGTCGGCCGTATGTGAGGCAGCTCTCCTCCTGCTACTGGTGCTCTTCCGGGAGTTGTCCGGCACCTGTGCCTCTTCCTTGAGCAGGCGTCCTGTGAGGGGGTGCTGCACCAGGTTTTTCTTCACCCTCAGGGTCCGGCGGGGCCTTCAGAGGAGGAGGAGTCCCTCGAGCCCCGGACTTGTCGAGAGGGCGTCTGGTGTGCGTTGGGTGTCGTGCCCAGCGCGGGAGAGGAGTCAGACCCCGGGAAGCCACGGTCGGTGCCGGGGTGTAGAGTCTTCGGGGAGAGGTCGACCCGCGGGGAGCCACGGTCAGCGCGGGGTGCAGATTCTTCCAGGGAGGTGTCAGCCTGCGAGGGGCCACATACAGCGCCGAGGACGGGAGCTCTCCGGGCCGGGATGGGTTGTCCCATAGGTGGGGTATGAGAGGGTGTAGTGTTAGGGAGTAGGGTTAAGGGTGTTAGCTACTGCCTCCTTTTGGGAAGTAGTGGCCAGCACAGTGTAGGGTACTTGTTGTTGCCTCCCTTAGGACGCAGTGACCAGTGCGGTAGTGGTCCCGGGTCAAAAGAGAAGGGTGGGTCCTGGGGAGAGGTGTGGGTGGTAGTAGTTTAGATATTAGAGTCCCTTGGGTTTGTCCTTGTCCCCAGTAGTTAGCCACACGTGTGCGGGCTATCTCTGCGTCCTTAGGTCGCAGTGATATACCGCAACTGGTGCTTTAGCATAGGTTAGGGTTCTCAGGGTCGTAGCAGGGTAGTGTGGGTCAGGGAAGAAGTGGGATACCGGTGTGTGGGTGTGGATGGACGCGAGTGGTGGCGCCATAGTGTGTGTGTGTGAAATAAAGAAGTGTGCATGATTGTAAAGCTGTGTTAGTGTGCTGTGTTGTCTGATCTAGTGTGTAATAGGCGTGGGTAGGGGTGGTAGGGCCGTCCGGGCTTAGCGACCGTGACATCAGTTAAAAAGCTATGTAAATTCAAATATAACACTCGATGAAGTAATTGAATGTATTTCACATATGGGTAAAAATAACGTCTGTTGGACTAGATGGGATATCTTATGAATTGTTAAAGCATTTACCACAAAATGTAGTTCAATTTTTACATTCTTTGATACAAAAATGCTAGTCTAATGGTGAAATGCCTCTTATCTGGAAACACTCAATTGTTGTCCCTATACACAAGCAGGGAAAACCTCGGACTGATAAAAATAGCTATCGACCCATCTCCTTAACATCTCATGAATGCAAGTTAATGGAAAAAATAGTCTCAAGTAGACTAGTTCATTTCTGTGAAATACAAAACAGTATTAAAAAAATCAAGCCGCTTTTTGGACGGGTCGCTCCACTACTGAACATTTAGTCAAACTTACGACACTAATTAAACAGCAGTTTGGCAGACGGAAAAAATATTCTAGCAACCTTTTTTGATGTGAAAAAAGCTTACGATCCAGTATGGCATTACCGATTACTCCAAAAACTTCAAAACTACAATATAAATAGTAATATGTATAACTATATACAGAACTTTTTATCACAACGTTTTATACAGGTAAGAGTTGGAAGCACATATTCTAAGTCCAGAGAACTTCAGATGGGTCTTCCACAAGGCTCGGTTATTTCACCTATTTTATTCAATATACTTATAGCAAATCTTCCAAATAATCTATCAAAAGATACAGTTTTAGCCCAGTATGCAGATGATATATGCATGTGGATGAAGGTGACAATGAAGCGTAAAACTCCAATTAGAGCACTTAACTATACTAAAAAAGTGTACCAACGCAAACTAAATAAAATTGATATATTTATGAAGGAAAATGGACTTTCTTTATCATTAGGAAAACACATATGGTACTTTTTAATTCAGGGCATAACCCAGAAAAACTGCCTGATTTCACTATTGGTGGCAGTGTCATTAATTATTCGCAAAGCGTAAGGTTTCTAGGTGTATATTTATCATCCAAACTTACGTGGAATCAACATATAGACTATATATTAAATGAAGCCAGAAAAGCTTTAAATTTTCTCAAAATTATTAGTAAACAGCGATGGGGTCAAGACACAAAAGCACTTTTATGTCTTGCTAATTCCTTAGTTCGTTCGCGTTTAACCTACGGCCAGGAATCTTTCTTTAGTGAAACCAAAACATTTGTTAAACAAACTACAAAGTATAGATTGTAAAGCCTTTAAACTGGCACTAGGAGTGCCGACTCATGCTTATAATCTTGGGTCATATAAGAAGCAGGAGTTCTTCCTCTTGATGAACATAGGAAAATCTCTGCAGCTAAGTTTGTATTAAAATCCTTTGCACATAACTCATTCTGTAATGAAGAAACAAAGATAAATTCTAAGCATGACTTTGTTCACAGGGCTAAGACAATACACTGTTTGCAACCAATTAATTCGTTTGTCTCCGACATGATTAATTCTACAGAATTAAAAAGTAAAAAAAATAGCAATTAAGCCATCTTATTTACCTGTACCATCTTGGGAACAATTAAACCTATTTTTGATATTGATCATACAGAACTGAGCAAAAGTCAATCTCCAAACGTTCTGAAAAATTTAGTTAATGATCACATGGAAAATTACTATAGTGATTACATTAAAATATTCACAGATGGATCTGTACTTGATAATGGCAAGGCAGGTTCAGCATTTGTAATTCCTACTATGAAAACAGTCAAACGATATCATATAGGTAATCACTATTCAGTTTTTACTGCAGAGTTGTCAGCTATTTAATGGCCTTACAGCATATTGAGGAGTTACCTATGAATAGTTGTAAAATATTACTCTGTGTAGATTCTAAATCGGCATTACAAGCAATCAAAGATCAAAATGCCAAAAAACGTCTTGAAATGATACTAGAAATCAGACATGTAATTCATCAATTGGCATTTAAAGACATTCGTGTGACTTTTTACTGGGTTCCTTCCCATTGCGGAATATGTGCCAATGAACTGGTTGACAGAGCAGCTAAAAATGCAGGACGTAATACTGAAGGGCAATTATAATTAACATAAATCTAGATCTGCACGAGTATTATAATCACATTGAAAAACTAGCGAAAGATTTGTTTGATAACATGCTGAAGACATCAGATAGCCAATATTCACACAATTGTATAAAAAGCGTCAGCACAATAAATTCCAAATTAATTTTAAATCACATATCTGATACAAGTTCAAGACATATTAGTTCTCTGACGTTCAAAATTCGTTTAAATGCTTTTAAAACAAAATTTTCTAAAGATATTAAATGTGTATGTGGAAATCAAATTTCCATTAGCCATCTGATTTTACACTGTCCTAGTATCAAAGAATTAATGACGAAAACTACAGGGGATTTACTGACTCGTCAAATACCATTAACTGTTCAGGAAGTGTTAAATGACTTCCATCTTCTTAAATGTTTTTCAGAAGTTTTACACCTTAGTCCTATTAGTCTTTTCCTTTGAATAGTTAATTTATTGTTGGATTCAATTGTTGTATACTAATCTTCTGTTAATTGTTAAGTCACGTTTGATATAGATGGTAAACCTCACTTCATTTCTACTAATTCTGTCATTTCAACAATTCATATCCCATATAAAGATTGATCATTATATAGAATTGTAGGTGTAGGTATGTAGGAAAAACACATAATCTTTACTACCACACACTCTCTAAACAATATCAATGCATACATAAACAATCTCTTCTTTCATACCTTTATTTTTCTTATTTCCTACCCCCCCCCCCCCCCTTTCCCGTCTAATATCACTTAAGGTGAACAGACGTAAAACTAAAGAACGAACACACACACACACACACACACACACACACATACACACACACACACACACACACACACACACACACACACACACACACACACACACACACACACATATCTCTCTCTCAATACGTGTGAATGAAACAAACAAACAAACACACACACACACACAAACAAACAAAAAAGACCCACAAACTCAAAAGTAATTCTGTTACCAAACACACTGACCTGTTGGTCAGCATCTTCCTCATGAGACTTATTATCCTTCCGTTTATCAGTCAATGTATTAATCAGACCAATCAGTCAATCAGCCATCAGCCAACCCATTATCTATCCATCCGTCCATCTCTCTCTCTCTCTCTCTCTCTCTCCTCTCTTCGCCATGCATCTTATCTATCTATCCAACTATCCATTTATCCATCTGTCTATCTACCTACCTATTTGTCTAACGAGTTTGGCATGATTTAATACTGCTTTATCACGATCCTTTGTTGTTCAGCAACTTTGATTCGCACGTGCGCGCATTCACGCACGCAAGTGCTGAGCAAAAACAACAACAAGAACAACAACAAGAACAACAACAAAACGCCCATTCCCTCCCTCCATTCTCCATGCCATACACTCGCTACGTCACGTAGCATGCACACGAATACTCTCAACATGAACGGGCAGGAAGAAAATATAGAGTTGAGCAGTTTGATCTCGGCGTAAAGGAGTATAATGCGATTCTCTCTCTCTCTCTCTCTCTCTCTCTCTCTCTCTCTCTCTCTCTGTGTGTGTGTGTGGTAATGTCTGTTTGTTATAACGTCTGAGTAAGATATTTGTCGACAAGTGTGTAGCGTGAAGAAGTACCACTATAACCAGCATGACACCGAGAGATGAGCGAGTGTCGAACTTCTCTACTCTCGCTGGTCCTACATTTGTCGACAAGTGTGTAGCGTAAAGAAGCACCACTATAACCAGCATGGTGGCGAGAGATGAGCGAGTGTCGAACTTCTCTCCACTCTCGCTGGTCCTACGTGGAGTCGGATACGATCAAATTCGTATCTTTAGGCGATATTTCTTTATCACGATTAAGGGCCGTGGTACGCTCCCTGGTCGTGATGGAGTCAGCAGGAGACCCTGAGTTCGTACCCAGGTCCGTTCCTTCGGCGTTCTAATCCTGTGATCCCTAATCGTCGCTGTCCTAATCTGTTTCTTTATCGCTGTAGGTTTGTTTGAATCGTATGGAGAAGACTCAGAACCAGTGAGGGTAAGAAGTGGGTTTGGCGCGTGTGTGTGTGTGTGTGTGTGTGTGTGTGTGTGGTACAGCGATAGTATTGGGCCGTACAGCGATAGTACTGGGCCGGACAGCGATAGTACTGGGCCGTACATTGATAGTACTGGGCCGTACATTGATAATACTGGGCCGTACAGCAATAGTACCGGGCGGTACAGCGATAGTACTGGGCGTACATTGATAGTACCGGGCCGTACATTGATAGTACTGGGCCGTGCAGCGATAGTTCTGGGCCGTACATTGATAGTACTGGGCCGTACAGCGATAGAACTGGGCCGTACAGCGATAGTACTGGGCCGTACAGCGATAGTACTGGGCCGTACAGCGATAGTACTGGGCCGTACAATGATAGTATTGGGCCGTACATTGATAGTCCTGTGCCGTACAGCGATAGTACTGGGCCGTACAGCGATAGTACTGGGCCGTACAGCGATAGTACTGGGCCGTACAGCGATAGTACTGGGCCGCACAGCGATAGTACCGGGTGGTACAGCGATAGTACTGGGCCGTACAGCGATAGTACTGGGCCGTACATTGATAGTACTGGGCCGTGCAGCGATAGTTCTGGGCCGTACATTGATAGTACTGGGCCGTACAGCGATAGAACTGGGCCGTACAGTGATAGTACTGGGCCGTACAGCGATAGTACTGGGCCGTACAGCGATAGTACTGGGCCGTACAATGATAGTATTGGGCCGTACATTGATAGTCCTGTGCCGTACAGCGATAGTACTGGGCCGTACAGCGATAGTACTGGGCCGTACAGCGATAGTACTGGGCCGTACAGCGATAGTACTGGGCCGCACAGCGATAGTACTGGGCCGTACAGCAATAGTGCTGGGCCGTATAGCGATAGTATGGGCCGTACAGCGATAGTACTGGGATCGACAGTAGCGGCTCCCTTAGAGGAGGACGCACGCTGAAGCTTGCCGCGTGGCGATGGAATCGTTGTCGTCAACATGAGGCTAACCAAACAGTGAACGATATATTTTTCAGCGTATCAGGCGTTACCGAATACCATCTCCTCTACTGGGTTGCCCCATGACAGCCATGTGCACGTAGCTCCCTGTAAAACGCAAGAGCTGTCTGGCGATGGAACACGCATTTGGGTGTAGCTATGTTTTGTTGTTGTTGTTGTTGTTGTTGTTGTTGTTTTTGTTGTTTTTAGGGGGATGGAGGGAGGGGGGGGGGTGAATGAGCAGGTTAGAGGAGCTGACGGAAAGCAGTAAAACAACATGAGGGGAATCAACAGTGTCACGACCGACCCCTGGAGGTCTGCCCTGACAGGATCGGTCTAGATGGAGTGAAGGGAGTGACTGACCTCACACGCCTCGCAAGAGCCCACACAAGAAAGATTACGATACAACACCCCATTTATTCACATCAACACACACAATCACAAATAAATATTTCAACACACGCACCATGCACAATCACAATCAAGCATTCCAACACACACAACATGCACAATCACAATCAAGCATTTCAATACACGACATACACAATCACCATCAAGCATTTCAACACATATGACATATACACAATTATAAATAAATAATTCCAGCACCCATCCCTTTCCCTGTCATGTAATGCCCTCACACCCCTGCCTCTCCAAAGTCTACTGGGAGCACCCTGTCGCACTAGGTGCCCCAAACCGGGTCGGTTCTTGAAGAGAGTTGTTCAAGGCCGACACCCTTGACATGCACAGACAGACAGTGGAGAGCGCGTCTCGGGGGACGGGGCGTTGTTGCATGGAGGTCCTAGACGGGGATCAGGACCGTCCAGCCAGTCCACGGCTTTCCACCAGTACGTGGCCTCAACCAGTGCGTGGTCCCCACTAGTGGCTGGCCCCAACCAGTGCGTGTTACCAACCAGTGCGTGGTCCCAACCAGCGCGCGTTACCAACCAGTGCGCGGTCCCAACCAGTGCGTGGCCCCAACCAGTACGTGCTCCGGGTGAAGTCTCCGGGAGGAGGGAAAAGGTAACTGGGAGGAAAGTAGAAAGACGGGCACAGCTACCCGTGGGTGACCCAAAAGAGGCGGGTCAAACGACTCTCTCTGCCTCTGTCCAGTCGAGAGGACAGCAGCGCAGATGCGGAAAAAGATGAAGTGATGTCTCTCTCCTACAGCCGACTGTAGGAAGTGAAGGTACCGACTGTACCTTCGACGAAATGGTGAAGAACCAGACCAGAGCAGGCGCTCCCCAGAGACATCTTCCGCTCGAGTCAAAGAGATAACCTGCCTCAGCGATGGCGGCCAACATGCCACGCTACGTCACGGTGAGAATACCTCAAGCCTACGAGGAACCTTGCACGTGCGGCAGGTGAAAAGACAGGTGAGAGGCCGATAGAGACAGCCAGTACAAGAAAAAGATACCCACCACCCGTGAACCTGCAGGATGAATTGCACGGGCAGTGGAATTAGAGAGAGAGAGAGAGAGAAAGTAAACCTAACCTGAGCTAAACCACACCAAAGGTGCAACCACACCACAAGCCACATTAAGGGACGTGATATACGACAACAACGACGACAATAAATAAATGAATAATTCTACTAGCCTAGGTGGGCCAATCGTCATAGGCCTCGTAACAAACTCGTGACAAACCCCCCTTCTAAAAGCATCTGTTTCACCTGAGATACAGTGCTCCTTTTAACCTTGACGCATGTGCAAATTCACAACAATGGGACCGAACCCAACCTCTGTGATCGACAGAGTACTAAATCCAATACAAACCGTTCCACGATAGAATCACACAAGGAAATACACTGATACACATTTATCAAACAACTAAGCAAACCTTCCAACAATGAAAAAACAATCCGAACCATTGGCGATTCACTACCGTTAACATCACTGAAGTGAAAACTGTCACTACACCTGATACAGAGACCAAAGGGGATATAACCCTGGTGAGGGGAAGTGTCCCTCTGACTGATTTCTCCAATGTGCTGACTACGAAGCTCGGCTGAGATAGTCAGCATCCGTATTGCTGGAACCCTTGATATGGCGAAAATGACTCTGCAGTTCCACTGCCTAACTCATGAGTCGACGACTGACTGCCGGATCCGGTCCAGGCACTGGAGAGGATGATGGATCGCTCTCCAGTACGAACTTCCGGCCGTGCTTCTCCTGGGCACGCCAGTGCGCGTCCAAATCTGCCGGAGAGCTTCAGCAATAGTAGGGGTATCGATAGTCCTAAGCGGGCAGCCTCTGGGTACCGAGTCGCGTAGTCCCACCCCTACCAGATGTAGCGGTGCCGCGATCGGATGGTGGCTTAATGGGTCCCACCAGGTCGACACCGACCTTGCTGAATGGCTCCCCAACCAGTGGCACTGACCCTAGGGAACACGCTTCAAGCGACCCTTAGGCGTTGTCCGTTGGCAGACATCGCAACTGCGGCAGTACTGCCTAACCTGTGAGTTCATCCCTGGCCAAAAGAAGTCTTGTCTTACCCGCTCGAGAGTCCGCTTTGAGCCATATGACCTGCCATAGTGAATCATGGGCCTGCCGGAGAACAGATTCTCTCAAGCTTTGGGGGACGACTAGCTGCTTGGCCACACGATCTGCCCGAGTGAAAACCCTAAAGAGGATCCCTTGTGGAGCTTAAAGCTCACCTTGGCGTGTCGGGCAGACTGAGCATGGACGATCCACCAGTTGTCGTAGGCGTTGGACATCCGAGTCCCTGGCCTGAAGACGAAACAATGGAAGCAGGATCGGCACTCACAAGGACCTCGTCAGAGATCGGCTGAAGAACGGGACGCAGCTCCTGTTCCTGCTTCTTAGCTTTGGCGCGTGTGGTAACTCCCACACACGCCTGTACAGGCAGATCCGTAGACACGGACTGACTGCGTCCGTCCGCGAAGGTGATAGTATTCCCTATGATAGGAATACAGAGGTTGCTCCACCGCGATGGCCCATACTTCGCCACAGAAGTAGGGGGTGGAGATAGAAATGAGTACGGAAGGACGGGTGGAGGTAAAATCCGCCTCCAACCCGCACACATCATAACTAGCGCCCCGCCGGGCCTTAGGGGAAACCAAATCCTTATCCACAAAGATCGTTGATGCTCCCGAATCCCTGATGGTGTCGACCAAGGAAGACCCAACAACAGA
Organism: Conus ventricosus; assembly: GCA_018398815.1. Lineage (NCBI taxonomy): Eukaryota > Metazoa > Mollusca > Gastropoda > Neogastropoda > Conidae > Conus > Conus ventricosus. The sequence continues at coordinate 23,649 of JAFLJL010001341.1, read as the reverse complement.
GAGAAACACTGGGCACTCCATACCCACCAGAAGCTGGGATGGAACCCACGTTAGCCGAGGCACGAGGACGATGGAAAGGACTAGCCCCATGACTACCGGCAGCTTTAGACAATCTTTCCTAATGTGGCCAGGACGACCACAAAGAAAACACAGTCGGGGTGCTGAGGCCCCCATGAACTGCCTGCTTTGTTCAGCCCGCTAGCATTCGTCGGCGCCTTAATGCCGCTAAATCCTGTGGAGGTCTTCCTGTCGTATCTGGGCGGTGCCCATAAGCCCTACGGGCTTCAGCAAACACCTCAGCGGTATGAATCGCAGCCGCGAAATCCTGAGGTGCTGTCTCGCCTATACGGATCCTCAACTCTGGGGACACAGTGTTGGTGAGCTGTTCAATGAGAATCAATCCTCCAGCTCCAGCTTAGCCAACTGACGCCAGTACCCTAGCGTTTTGCGCAGCCTATCTCCAAACTGCACGAAGGTCTCATCGTTGTTCTTCTTCATGGACCTGAACTTCCTCCTGTACGTCTCTGGAGTAAGGTGGAAACGCTTACGCAGAGCCAACTGCATGTCTGCATAAGACGCGCCTTCATTTAGAGTGAGCACACACACTCCCTTGCAGCACCAGATAATCCAGAAAAAAAGGTGCATGGCCTTTTGTTCCTCAGACAAATGGTATGAACTAGCAACCTTGTCAAAATGCTCTAAAAACATATCAATGTCCTCACTAGGTCTGAACTCCGGAAGCTTTAATTTTGGGCCTCGAACTCTATCGCTTGCCTGTCGATCAACCCCCTGGTTTATACAGACGTGGGAGTCCGTGAAAGAAGTTGTTCCATCTCCTCCTACGCAGAGCCTCCATCCTGTCTAGTTCTTCCCTACGGAGGGCTTCCTGTCTGACAGCCTCTTCCTACGCAGCATAGCCTCTTCTTATGCCGATCTTCCTGTCTGGCAGCCTCCTCTCTGCGCAGAGCAGCCTCCTCCCTACGCTGGAGCCTCCTGTCTAGCAGCCTCTTCCTTACGAAGGGCCTCCTGTCTGTCTAGCTCTTCCCACGGAGGGCCTCCTGTCTGGCAGCTTCCTCTCGCGCTCTTCCCTACGGAGCGTTGCCTCTTCCTTACGAAGGGCTTCCTGTCTGGCAGCATCCTCTCGTCGCTGTTGCTCTAGAAACATCAGGACAGAGGCGATATCCTGAGCAGGATTCACCACTCCCCGACACGGGAGGATGACCTGTCTGGACCGTTCCTTGGGTCTCGACTTTCCCATGAGGAAAGTCCCCCGGGGCATACTCCTTACGAGGGGAAGCATGGAGAAGAGAGGGCTTTGGTTTCTGCGACTCAACAGAAGCCCATAGTTGCTTCACTATACTCTGACGCTTTCGAGCGGAAGTGCCAGTCGGGGTCTCAGCAGGAAGATCCCCTAGCGAAGAAGTAGTGAAAGTACTCACTGGACTATCGGCTACAGCACTGGAATAAGTAGAAGTCACTGTAGTCGAAGTACTGGTACTAATAGTAGGGACTACATTTTGAATACCTTTCTTCTTCGACGCACGCGTCGCCATACTACCAGCACCGGACGTCGCCATGACAATATCCTACGGTTCTCAAATACAGGGGAAAGACAATTCCACTTGAAAAACAGATATTTTAGGGGTGTGTGTATATGTGTGTATGTGTGTGTGTGCGTGTGTGGGGACAAGTTCCGGCTGCTCCCACTCTGGCAACACCGCGCTCCACAGCACGAGCAACAGTGCGGTGGGGCTCACCGAAAAAAAAAAAAAACAAAAACTATGTCCGGCTGCCCCCACTCTGGCAACACCGCGCTCCACAGCACGAGCAACAGTGCGGTGGGGCTGGCCGAAAAAAACAAACAAACAAACTGGCAGACGGAATCCGGAGAGAGAAAAAAATGACACTAACGTCCGATACACCCACCTATACTCAATAATCACCCGGTAAAAAAAACTGGCTAACTACAAAACAGGAATGGAAGACTGACCTGCGTGAGGCACCCGGCGGAAGGAGGTCTGGACGCGGTCGATTCCCCCTGGTCTCACCTCAACTCCCCGGTCACACCGGATGTTCCTTCAGGCCACCAAGACTCCCTACACGCTAGAGTCACCCAGCCAACCACCCACGAACAAACACGACAAACTGACTAAACATATACAAAACAGACAGAACTGAACAGGTACTCCGCGAAACGAGAGAGACAGTCAGAGCCCTTCACATCCCGGACGAGCCCCCACAAATGTCACGACCGACCCCTGGAGGTCTGCCCTGACAGGATCAGTCTAGATGGGAGTGAAGGGAGTGACTGACCTCGCACGCCTCGCAAGAGCCCACACAAGAAAGATTACGATACAACACCCCATTTATTCACATCAACACACACAATCACAAATAAATATTTCAACACACGCACCATGCACAATCACAATCAAGCATTCCAACACACACAACATGCACAATCACAATCAAGCATTTCAATACACGACATACACAATCACCATCAAGCATTTCAACACATATGACATATACACAATTATAAATAAATAATTCCAGCACCCATCCCTTTCCCTGTCATGTAATGCCCTCACACCCCTGCCTCTCCAAAGTCTACTGGGAGCACCCTGTCGCACTAGGTGCCCCAAACCGGGTCGGTTCTTGAAGAGAGTTGTTCAAGGCCGACACCCTTGACACGCACAGACAGACAGTGGAGAGCGCGTCTCGAGGGACGGGGCGTTGTTGCTGGAGGTCCTAGACGGGGATCAGGACCGTCCAGCCAAGTCCACGCTTTTCCACCAGTACGTGGCCTCAACCAGTGCGTGGTCCCCACCAGTGCGTGGCCCCAACCAGTGCGCGTTACCAACCAGTGCGTGGTCCCAACCAGCGCGCGTTACCAACCAGTGCGCGGTCCCAACCAGTGCGTGACCCCAACCAGTACGTGCTCCGGGTGAAGTCTCCGGGAGGAGGGAAAAGGTAACTGGGAGGAAAGTAGAAAGACGGGCACAGCTACCCGTGGGTGACCCAAAAGAGGCGGGTCAAACGACTCTCTCTGCCCTCTGTCCAGTCGAGAGGACAGCAGCGCAGATGCGGAAAAAGATGAAGTGATGTCTCTCTCCTACAGGCCGACTGTAGGAAGTGAAGGTACCGACTGTACCTTCGACGAAATGGTGAAGAACCAGGACCAGAGCAGGCGCTCCCAGAGACATCTTCCGCTCGAGTCAAGAGATAACCTGCCTCAGCGATGGCGGCCAACATGCCACGCTACGTCACGGTGAGAATACCTCAAGCCTACGAGGAACCTTGCATGTGCGGCAGGTGAAAAGACAGGTGAGAGGCCGATAGAGACAGCCAGTACAAGAAAAAGATACCCACCACCCGTGAACCTGCAGGATGAATTGCACGGGCAGTGGAATTAGAGAGAGAGAGAGAGAAAGTAAACCTAACCTGAGCTAAACCACACCAAAGGTGCAACCACACCACAAGCCACATTAAGGGACGGATATACGACAACAACGACGACAATAAATAAATGAATAATTCTACTAGCCTAGGTGGGCCAATCGTCATAGGCCTCGTAACAAACTCGTGACAAACAGAATAAGAACATTGATGTATTTTAAAAGAATGGATAAGGTAAGGTAATGGTACTCAAAGCCCAGCCGACCACAAAGGGCCATATCAGGGCTGTCACCGCGTCGAAGTCAACTCACAAGTCATTAAAAAAAAAAAAAAAAACTTATTCAAACAACGATTTAAAATACACCCAAAACACGTTGGAAATTTTGTCAAAAATCTTTCTTCTGTCAAATGTTAGATCAGATGAAAAATGTTAATCTCTTTCAGAAACTCAAAGATC
>JAFLJL010001341.1:17500-19693 GCA_018398815.1 Conus ventricosus | reverse complement strand
ACCACATCAAGGGGGACATCTCTAAACAAGGTTTTCATGGAGTCTGCAGTAAAATGTTCATGTTTCACATCATGCAAGTCCCAACACTCTAAACGAATATGTTTCAATGTGAGTGGTACATGATATGAAATGTATCATGGAGCTTCTTCACCTTTTATAACATGACAAAACCATTGTCTAAGAAACGTCGGATGTTCCTTTGCATGGTGCAACAGTCACAGCTCCAGTTTTCACTGAGGAGTATGGCGTTTTCCCAACTTGACAGCTGAGATGGTTTGAATTCATTCAACCATGGCCCCCGAGGGGCTATTTACACAGTCACGGACGGGTGAGTCATGAGAGGAGAGTGACAGCTGTAACAGTGACGCTGTTCACTTTGTGTCCCCACTTCAACCATCCGCAGCGGGGCAGTGAGAGCCACTTCAACCATCCGCAGCGGGGCAGTGAGAGCTTGGCTGGGAACCGGACTGACTCGCCGCACTCAGGTAGTGTCACAGGTCATTTGCTGGCTGTGATTGGCAGGTTTGTGTCTTTGTTAGTTTGTTTAATTATTTCAGATGGCTCGTCGCTCAGTTTGTTGTTGGCAAGTTATGGACGAATCAGAGGTTATATTAACATCTGTTCATCATTGATGATAGGCGATATCAAAAGGTGACAGAGATCGCCGAGAATGTCAGACCTGCTAACATTCTCAGAGATATCTGTTGCTTTTTCATGTTGTCTAACATCATTAATGATGAACAGACGTTATAATTATGGGGAAGTTGGTCAATCTGGATCAGTCTGGTTAATTGGAACACCTGCGTTTGGGTCAACGCAAAAAGAGTTCATGTGATAGTCCACGCAGAAGAGTTAATGTGATAGTCCATACAGAAAGAGTTAATGTGATAGTCCAAGTAGAAAGAGTTCATGTGATAGTCCATACAGAAAGAGTTAATGTGATAGTCCACGTAGAAAGAGTTCATGTGATAGTCCATACAGAAAGAGTTAATGTGATAGTCCACGTAGAAAGAGTTAATGTGATAGTCCATACAGAAGAGTTAATGTAATAGTCCATACAGAAAGAGTTCATGTGATAGTCAAACACAGAAAGAGTTCATGTGATAGTCCACGCAGAAAGAGTTCATGTGATAGTCCACGTAGAAAGAGTTCATGTGATAGTCCACGTAGAAAGAGTTCATGTGATCGTCCACACAGAAAGAGTTCATGTGATCGTCCACACAGAAAGAGTTCATGTGATAGTCCACACAGAAGATTTAATGTGATAGTCCACACAGAAGAGTTAATGTGATGGTTTTGTTTTAACGCCGTGCCTTCTCAGGAAGACAGGGCAATTTGGAGCAGAGCGAGGAAAGGTGACGTCCACATTAGTAGTAAAAGTTTAACCGATTCCTCCCGATGCTTTCCTTTCCACTTAAAAGAGAATGACAGTATGATATTCCATAGCACTATAGAGAATGACAGTATGATATTCCATAACACTATAGAGGATGACAGTATGATATTCCATAACACTATAGAGAATGACAGTATGATATTCCATAGCACTATAGAGGATGACAGTATGATATTCCATAGCACTATAGAGGACGACAGTATGATATTCCATAGCACTATAGAGGATGACAGTATGATATTCCATAGCACTATAGAGGACGACAGTATGATATTCCATAGCACTATAGAGGACGACAGTATGATATTCCATAGCACTATAGAGGATGACAGTATGATATTCCATAGCACTATAGAGGATGAAAGCATGATATTCCAAAACACTACAGACTTCAAAGTATGATATTCCATAACACTACAGACTTCAAAGTATGATATTCCATAACACTACAGACTTCAAAGTATGATATTTCATAACACTACAGACTTCAAAGCATGATATTCCATAACACTATAGACTTCAAAGCATGATATTCCATAACACTATAGACTTCAAAGTATGATATTCCATAGAACTATAGACTTCAAAGCATGATATTCCACAGCACTACAGACTTCAAAGACGGCGAAAGTCCCGACACCTCTTGACCACAGAAATATGGGGCACTGAAAGAGGGTCAACGTATCTGGCGCACAGCATGTTGCAACACGGCGCCCACCCTTCTCCTTTTGCCGCAGTTAACCTCCCCTGACGTGAACCGATAGATCCCGCACCGATAGATCCTCGCATCGGTAGAT
>JAFLJL010001341.1:0-5000 GCA_018398815.1 Conus ventricosus | reverse complement strand
AATCTGCCATGTTTTATCAAAAAATTTAAATTTAAGTTCTTAAAATATTATTGCATTTTAAATGGATCAAAATGATTTTTTGTTATTGGCGGTGCTGGCGTGCTGTTGTCTTTTTCTGTATTTAGTGGTTCAGATTTTTTTGGCTGCTTTTCTTTTTGTTGCCATTGGTTATATATTTTATAACCGTAATAACTGCCCCCAGCAGCAGCAAGGGCGCCAAAAATGGCAACAGTTTTAAGTTCAATATTCCATGAAGACTTTGGTGCCCTTAAATTAACTTGCTCTTGTTCTGGAGCTGGCATTGGATCAACTGTTGGCGTTGGCGGTGTTATGTTTTCATTCTGTGATTGTAACTTTAATTTTTTTTTGTTTGTTCCACTCTGCTAATTTTTTTCCTGCTGCAATGCGTCCAGGATGAGGTGTTTTACTGGTCACTTTCTCGACTTGATTCAATGTTTTCTGATTCAGTGTTTCCTGATTCTGCTCGTTCATTTTGAAGGGAAATAAAATCTATATGATTAAAAGTAATTAATCCCATGATTAACGGCGATAACAATGTTCCAAATCTGTAATATAAATCACAGCTTAGAGATTCTAATGACTTTGTTAAAACTGGATCTTGCGTTAAATCATACGTAAGATCTTGTTCAGAATCAATGGGAGCAAATCTACTGACTAGTTTAGTGTACAAACTAAGAACCGTTTGCCCGACACTTTTTACCATTCTCGACCCCAGCTGCGCTTCATACCTGTTGTGATACTTTATAATGTCTTGTGGCGACATCTGTTGAATCTGTTCTATGCTGAATTCAGTTCCGAGGAACTGTTTTGTTTTTCCACATGCTGCCAAAGAATACAACCTTTCCTTTTTGGGCATAATAGCTTGATCATCAACTTCTTCATTTGTAAGTTCAGGAAGGTTTAGGCTACCCTGTAGCTCTAGCAGATCATCGCTGTTCATGTTTTTTTATTAATTATAATTATTTTATTTTTTAAAATGAGCACCAAAAAAACTATTACCAACCTTGTATACCATTCTGCTGTTATTGGAGGTCTAAGTGTAGGATACACGATGCTTGGTAAAAGCCTGTTAAAAATAAAACCGGCAGATCTTGGCAAACTAGACTTTGAGGATTCAGCAAAACTGATTGCTATTATTGCAGCTTCGTTCGCTACGAAAGATTTTTTAGTTAAGCAAGGAATAATTCCTGACAATATGTAAATTAAAAAAATACATTTATAAAAATGGCTTCACTCGTAATGATGATAGGCGGCGCTGTGGTGAATGCACTTGCTTTTAGCGGAAGTAATTACGCATTTAGTAAACTACGGGATGACGGCGAGAGAAAAAGGCATAACAAAGCTGTGGAGCAACTAGCTGCAGCACAAGATCGCTATGAAAAGCATAGAATTGAGCAGTTAGATTTTATTAATAACACACTGAAAAAACAGGGGCATGCAGCTTACACATTTAAAGATGTTGATCAAGCGATAAAAGAGTATTATCTAGTAATGGGCAAACCAATCCAGACATTGCCTCCACCAAAATTCAGCAACTTTTATCAACCATCAGAAAAACAAAAGATGCAAGAAATCGGGTTTATTGTCGTTGGTATGACTGTTGTCTATTTTGTCGCGCATAATATCAGCTGAATAAAAAATGAACAAAATCTATTATTCGCCCAAAGGATATTGGAAGGGAATCACGGCAATCAAAAAGCTAAGCCAAGCAGCTGGTGTCAGTGAACAAACAGCAAAAGAATGGTTATCTAAACAAGCGATTTGGCAAATTTATTTACCTGCGCCTAGACGAATACAGAGACCACACTTTGTCAATACAACACCGAACGACACCCATCAAATGGATCTTCTATATTTACCCTCCGATACGATTAGACGAAAAAGATTTAAGTACGCACTTACAGTTATTGACATAGCTTCAAGATACAAAGATGCGGAACCATTAACGCAAAAGAGTGCTTCTGCTGTTGCTGTTGCCATACAACTGATATACCAACGAGGTCCTTTAACTTATCCTCGCATGATTCAAGTTGATGATGGAAAAGAATTTAAAGGTCAAGTGAATCAATTATTGTTAAAACATAGAGTTACCATTAAAAGAGGTATCCCAGGAGTTCACAGATCACAGGCTTTAGTCGAAAACTTTAACAAACAGTTAGCTGAAAGACTTTTTTCTTACCAGTATCACAGAGAGCTTATTGACAATTCTCGTAACACAGAATGGGTTAGAAGACTGCCCTCAGTTTTGCGCGCAATGAATAATGAAGAATTTAAAGGGTTAAAACCAGTACAAGCAATCAAAAGAAAAACAATAAATGTTGCTGAAGGAGAGTCTTCATCCAGCAAACTATTACCGTTTGGTTTAAAAGTAAGGTACCTTTATTTACCGGGGAAGCGGAAGGGGACACTCGCATCAGGGCAACCGATCCAGTTTGGAGTGTCGATCCATATGAAATAAAAAGAATTGTAAAGATGAATCCGCCCGTGTATTATTTACGAGAAACTGACACAACGAAACAGCCAGCTCCTCAAAGATCTTTTGTGAAAGAAGAACTGCAGATAATCCCACCAGACACAGTTCCACTTTAATTATTTTACGGTTTCTATAATGTCCATATGCATATGAAAACTCTGGATGAACAAACACACGTTTTGTGTTTGTTCTATCTAACGACTTCTTTGTTACAACCGTTGTGTTGATCTCATGTAGATTAGATCGCAGTTTTACGTTGTCATGATGAAAAGTTTTATTGTCAAACAACGCTTCTTTGTAGTTGTCATGCGATAGTTTGACTGCACAACACTGCGGATATTCCCTTTGCTTTCTTAATGGTTTTCTCCTGGCACGAAATACTGTACATTTTCGACCTTAAACCAATATACTCCTTAATCACCTTTCCAGATAATTCATCCTTCATCTTTCCTAAAACCTTCTTGTTAGTAATTGAATGTAAAGGCGAATCTTTAGGGTAATCGGATGTGTCATTACCATCCCTCGCTCCTTTAGCTACTTCTTTTTCCATGTCTTTATAGATGTCTTCAGTAGGGATATCTATAACAAAACTATCTGTATCTGTGTAAAGTACTCTGGACTCTGGATACGAGGGTTTAAAGTAGTCATAAAGAAACTCTAACATCAAAAGCTTTGATAATTCTAAAACAGTAAACCCAATAAATACAGGTTTGTCCAATGTGACTTTCTTTTTTTTCATCATTATGCCAAAAAGCTGATCATGAAATCTTCTGAAGTCCTGATAATTAGGTTTTGAAGTTAGCTTAATTGCTTCGTTCTCTTTGGTAACTAATCTAACATCTTTGCGCTTGTGTGGATTCTCCATAGTCTTTCCAAAACAGCTGTTGTTCATCAGCTTGAAAAAGCCTTTTTCTGAAGCATCTGTAGATTTAGTTCTGAGATCAGTGTTTTCATGATGTATGGTTTCATGAACTGTTCTTGATTAAAAGCAATTATACGATGAACTGCTGTCAACTTCAAACCGTGTCTTAAATAAAATTGTAGAAGTCTGTAATGACAGACATAATTTTTTTTGCCACGAAGATTAGGCACAAGTTTAGGCGGCTCTGTTTTCGCCATCTTTAGGCTTTCTGCAGCTAATGGGTAGTCATTATGCAGGTCATGGAGTTCATGAGGATATTCTAAGTCAACTTCTAGAATGTATCCACGCTGTTGACCCGGCGTCAAACTGCCCAACCACTTTAATGCCTTTTGAATATTATTTGTACCTGTGTACATTTTAAAGTTGCGTAATGGAAGTGTTTGCGCCATAGCCCATCCATACAGATTGTTTGCATCTAAATACATGAGATAGTTAGACCTTTTACTCGGATCATAGTCGTCCAAGTATTTGTTGTTTGCTTTACAGTAATGGTGCGACGCCATACTAATTCCTCCACGCAATCCGTTTTCAATCATCTGAATCATTGGTAAATCTGACAATAAATCAATCTGTACTCCAGTAAACTTTAAGAAAGCGTCCCAACTCATCCCAGGCGCAGAAATGTAATGTGCGGGATCCAGGCTATAATGTTTCATGCAGGTCTTTCTATAATTTTCAAAGACGTCCGCCAACAAACATACATCGGCCATTAAGTAGGAGTCATGATAGTCTCCCATCGTTTTACATTCTAACTTCTGCCACGCTTCTTGAGCATGCTGGTAATCAGAATCACTGATGTCCTTTCCTCTAAGACCAGAAAAGAACGCGCCTTTAGGCGGAAGTGTATCTTCATCAAACCTTTCCCAACTGTTCATGTACTCATAAGGGTAAACACCCTTTCTAACAAGAGTTGGGTTAAAATATTCTTCCGTTATTGGGCAGGACTTTAAGGACATAGCCAGTGACTCTAATGATCCCATCATGTGCTGCATAGAGTCATAAAAAGACATGTTATTTAAAGTGAAACACATGTACTTTTCTGATGACTGTGCGATGCATGCTACCCTGAAGGCGTTGGTTACTGCTTGCAATATAAGATGAGAGTCGTAACCTCGCAAGTTATGAAAGAAGATGGGCAGCTTCCATGTCTTTGGTTCAAACTTAAGTTGAAGATTGCAGTTGTTGTGCGCTGCTCCTCTGAACTTTCCACTAATGTGATCATGGTCTCTTACTTTGGATTGGCTTCCTCACTGAGTTCTAAACCACAAATCCAACAGTGAGTGGCTGAGTCATACTGTTGTTGGTCTTCAGGCGTCATCATGATTTCAGATAAATTCAGATTATTAGAACAGGCGTTACGCACTTGCTGCATGCGCTGTAAAAATCTACTAGCCGCATTAGGCCCTCTATATAATTCTGGCTCTGAATGAGCGCCATCCGACCTGACAATAATGAAGGCAAATGAACAAATCGATGATTACTCATTAAGACTGTTTTCGAAGTTTTGTGGCGCTGGCCTTCATAAGAACAATAAGCGACTCGAAGTCTGCGTAAACTAGTATGGAAATTGGCAAAAGGGCGTTT
>JAFLJL010001338.1:30000-36307 GCA_018398815.1 Conus ventricosus | reverse complement strand
TGTCAGACTTGCCCGGTCTGGGTTTTTTTTCTACTGAAAAATAAATACCCAGACTCCCAAGTGCGAATGCACTTTATCACACCATCCCAGGATGCGGCACAAAAACATGTTGGCGTCGATTAAATTACGAAAACAAGAAAGTTTTTTTTTTCAAATAAGAAATACAAAAGCAGCGCTGCAATATATCTTCGCATCAATCATGTTGACGTGAAAGAAAAAAAATCCTCGTGTTGACACGAAAAACGTCAAGCAAAAATGCAATTGACAACATTTTATGGACCCTATGTTCAAATTGAGGACAAAAAGAGAGAAAGCGATACGTTCCAAGGGAAAGGAGTATGGGCCTGTATGATTACACAATTAAGTTTCAAGTACAAAAATATGATGAAGAAAAGAACGTTGCTTTTCACATCCATCAATGTCCATGTATTGCGCTTAACTTGTTGTTGCAATACTCATTTAGCAATTCAACTTAGAGTTAGTCAAGTTAATGATTTAGTTAGCTAGTGAGTTTAGTCAGTCAGTTATTCAGTCAGCGAGTCAGTTAGTCAGTCAATCAGTCACTTAGTTAGTCACAAAGTTAATTTGTTAGTTTGCCAATTGTTTATTGGTAAGTTAGTTAAATCGGCAAGTTAAAAGTTAGTTTGTAACGTCGTTAGTTCGGTGACTGGTTAGTTGGTTATAAGATAGTTTCTGAACCAGTCCATGTAAACATATCTGTAACTTATCTATCTTTGACCTCTGTCCTCTTACTTATCCTGCCCCTGTTAACTTTGTAACTCTCTCTCTCTCTCTCTCTCTCTCTCTCATCCTCTCTCTCTCTCTCTTCTCTCTCTCTCTCTTTCGCACGCATGGACACGGACGCGCGCGCGTACACAAGCAAAACACCCCACACACACACACACACACACAAAACACACACACACACACACCACACCCCGTGACCATATCTGTACCCAAAGATGTATGCCCTATTCAAACTAGGTAGCTTTCGGTGGCTGCTGAAGCAAGCGGGATCACCTTCAGCTATGGTAAGGCCCCGGAACTTCCGTCTTCACAGCCATGAAATACACTTAACATCTGAGTGCAGTGCATGGCTTCCTACAAGGCAATGTAAACTTGTAAATACACGTATATATCCAAGCCCAACCAATCGACATGGAATTCGTCCATTTGCATATACCATCTTCTTCTTCTTCTGAATGTTAACGATCTAAATAATTACAGATCAATCTCATCGTTATCCTCCATCTCTAAACCATTGGGCGTCATGTAGTAGAAAGAAACTCGTGGAGAGCGTGGCAGCAGAGAGTCCTCAGAAGAGAAGCCCCCTTCAAGCAAGTGTTTCGGCCCTTATCTCCTGACACTCTAGGGGGGTTGGGCCACACCCGGTTCATGACTCCGGATGTCCCTCTGCTGCCCCTTTTTTTTTCCCCCATCTTGGGACGAGCCATGGCTGGGATTCGAACCCATGACCCTCTGGACATGCTCATTTTCTACTTAATGACTCGCGCTTTAACCACTGAGCCACAGGGACACCTGATATTTGTAGGGAAATTAAGCCTTATGAAGTTCACTTTTGTTCCTCCTTGACCAGATCAGCTTGAACACCTCTCTGCCGCTTCTGCCATTGCTTTCAGGGCTCTGGGTTTTTCCTTCCCTGCAACTGAGAGCTGTTTCATGAGGCTGTATGCAGACGTTCCTACAAACCCCTAGCTCCAATTTCTGCAGTGAGGACTTTGACCTGATAGCCTTCTCTCCTCAGGCTGTTTGCCAGATCAGCATACTTTTCAGTCTTGTAGATTTGAGCTGCCTCCATTCTGTTCTCATATGGCACCGTGAGCTCGATCATGATCAGCTGCTTGGTTGACTTAGAGTGGACTACTATGTCTGGTCTCATGCCACTCTTGCTGATGATCTCTGGGTGACTCTTCCATTCTGGGAGGTCTGCAGGTCTACATTATCATTTAATATCTTTCGTTGAAAAAAAAATCAACATTCACCTGATAACCAGTCAGGATTTAGAAAACATCGTTTTCATGAAACTGCTTTGTTTAGAATTACTGAATACTGAAAAATATCAACAATAGCAAAGCAGTTGGTGTAGTTTTCATTCATCTACGAAAAGCTTTTGATCTGATCGACCATGACATACTGTTACAAAAGCTTGAGCTTTACAGAATTAACGAAATCTGTGCATTGTTCTACAAATCATAGTTACAAAATCGTAAAATCGGAAAGAACAAATTCAATATATACAAAAACTAACAAAGGACTGGAGCAGAAGAGATCTTAATACTCAAGGTAAAATTGTAGTAATAAAGATTTTTGTAGTGAGCCAGCTTGTTTTCGTTATTTCGTTCCCGAAATATATTGAATAAAGTCAACACAATCTTATACAAATTCATTTGGCAAAGAAACACAGCAACCGAAGAGCATTTGAAAAAAAAAACAATAAAAAGACAAATAATGGAGTCTGACCACAAATATGGTGGCTTTAAAATGGTAAGTATAAAAGAACTTCAAACACTCATTTATTTGCAATGGGCGGGAACATTGTTCGCCTCAAAAGAAAACAAAAAAAAAATTTCCAAGTGGCACTTGAATAAAACATTAAATCACAATGGCACATTTCAAATTAATTGTAGGGCAAATGTTAAACGGCAGATAGAGAAAATAGATAACGAATTCTGGAGAAAATGTGTTGACTGTATACTTAGACAACAAAAAAGGGATCACTTTAAAAGAAATGCCTCGCCGTAACCTTTTGTCTCAGCCATTATTTTTCAAAGATTTGATAAGTTATAAAGACACAACATAATAGTTCTACAGGTGGAAAGCAAAGGATTAGGGCATGTAAGAAATGTAGTGCACACAACCGAAGGCAGACTGTTAGTGGGGGTTCTACGTCGCAGAATTAACCAGAATTGTGCACTTCGTGCAACAAGCACAATACTTTGGTATATTGTTCTTTACAATGTTATAATTGATTTCAGATTTGAAGCCACTTCAAAATCTTTTTTTTATTTTGAGAAATAAATAAAAAGATGAGCCAAAATTGCAGACGATTTTCTAGCGCGAGGTGCCCGCAGTGAATATTATCAAGCAAAATGAATGTAAGCTAAAATTATTTTCTAATGATAACATGTTGGATAATGATATTGTGTAAGAAAATACATATGTTTATCCAAAAATTTGCTGGCCTTATTTTGTTTCCTTAATTTTCTATGACTTTGTAGACCCGCAGCGGGAAAATCAAAATGGCCGCTTCCGATCGCGTGTTCGTAATTTGCCAGTGAAAACTTCGTCTTTCGAGGTGAATTACGGATTTACAGCTCTTCAGATAGTTTTGAAATGTCATTCTATCATTTTATTTGTTTTCTGAAGCGTACTAATACCATCATTTACCTTACTCTTTAAATAAGTTGCCTATTGTGTGTGTGTTTACAGTGTTTTTCCTACACTTTGGTGTAGCGCGAGTGCGTGTGTACGTGTGCGTGCCAGCGCTCACACTTGCGTGTGTGCGCGCGTGTGTGTGTGTAATGGGAAAAAGGAAAATTCAGTGCCCAATCCCATTTCATCTCCAGGAAAAAGAGAGGCAGATAGAGGGAAAAGAGAAGCAGAAGCAGAGATGGAGAAAAAGAGAGAGTGGCAGATGAGTTTGTGTTTGGAACTGGAAGGGGGCGCTTCAGAGTGTGTAAAAGAAAGTGAAAGAGTGGTAGATGAGCAGTCTTATTCTTGGCAGGGGGCACTTAAGGGTGTGTATGAGGGGGAAATATATATATAATATATATTATATATTTATATATATATATATATATATATATATATATATATATATATATATATAATATAGCCGCAAGGCAGCGGAGGTTTAGATTCAGTGTTTTCCTTCACCTAGATGGACTACTTTCCCTGGTTGACGAGTTCTATCTACACGATCTATGCGTCAGGTAGTACCGAGGCTACATTTTACCGGTAGCAGGGCGAGAGTCGAGCCCACCTCCCAGCGAGCCGCAGACAGAACCTCTATGAGGACCCACCATTGATGCCCCCCAGATGCGGGACAAGACCAGGCACCTGACCTGCCACACCACGGGGAAAGGCTTCGGGAGTCAACTGAGGAAAAATCGGGAGCCGGCAGTCCCTAAGGCGCCTTGTCCTTGTCTTCACGTCTTCACCGCAACTCCTGCGACGACGTGGTGCCACAAGTAGTATCGGCTCTGCCTTTCCCTTGGATCCTTCAGCTGTGGTGGAGAGGGGGAATTGCTGCATGGGCAACTGCTGATTCTCCATACCAAAACTTGCCCAGGCTTGCGCCTGGAGGGGACAACCCCGTAGCTGCAAAGCGTCGAAACAAACACGGGAAGCAGCAGTTTACCGCGTTATAAGACATCCGCTCGATGCGTAGAGCTGGCAGCCAGGGGTTGCTTCCGCTCGGTGGGAGAGAGATCATCATCTCATTGCGACAGCTTACGCCCGCTTAAGATGGGAAGCCCCCAGCACAATAGGGTTGCTGTCTCGCCACAGTTCCGCCTGCCCTTACTGGGGTTGCGAGGGCTCGGGTACGGAAGATATCTGACAAGGGATGCATCATGCACCAGGACAAAAAGCAGGGTAAAATCAAAAATTAACAAGAAAAACTCCAGCTACTCATGTTTGGCACTGGTATGTAAGGACAATGCTCTGGACTTCGACGAACCTCCAGGCTATTAGCGATGCTAGAAAGGACATCCCGTCATCAACGATGAACCTTGTGAGACTTCCAGGTCGACATCGCCACACTGCAAGAGACGAGGCTTGCTCTGACTCTGGAACCTCCGAGAAAAGGATTTTACGTTTTTCTGCGCAAGGGGAAGAGCGCTGAAGACTCCAGAGTATCTGGCGTTGGATTTCTGTCCGGAACTCCTTGCTAGGGATGATAGAACCCTGCCATCAAGAAAATGAAAGACTGCCATCACTCCGCCTCAACACCCCACTGGTCCCGTCAACCTGATCAGAGTCTTGCGCCAACACTCAGCGCCACCGAGGAAACAAAGGACGAGTTATACGATCAGCTCGACTCACTTATCTAGAGTGATCCCAAGACGAGCAACTGTTACTGCATGGGTGAACTTCAATTGCCAGACGTGGGCAGCTGACTTAACTCCTGGCCCTCTGTCTAGGAAGTTTGGCTGTGGGAAAGATGAATGAAAATGGGCAGCGACTCCTGGAGATGTGCTCATACCACGACCTCAGCATAACCAACTCATTCTTCCAAGACAATGCTCAGCAGAAAGTGTCATGGAGACAACCCTCGCTTCCAAGCACATGGCACCAGTAGACCTGATTATCATCCAAGGCGGTCTGCCTTGAGGAGTGTCCTTTTTTATCGCACCTTCCACAGCGCCGACTGCGAACACTCGATCACTCGCTGGTGTTGCCTGCAGGATCAAGCTCCAGCCTAAGAAGATTACATCGCTCTAGGCCTGAAGGCAAACTGCATCGATTGTGAACAGACAACATCTGACAAGGCGGCGGAATTTACCAAGCACTCTGTGGTGTTAGACTCAGACCCTCCCGGTTGGCTAAGCCCATGAGAGATCGGGACCACATCAGAGAGCAGTACACAGCCTGCCAGCCGTCATATTGGAAAAAAAGCAGACCAAGTACAACGAGGTTGAGGCCCAACTCCTCCACACTCACTCCCGCCATTTGAAGAAAACGCCGCAGCGCCCAACCTGGAATACAAAGCGATCCCCCAGCCAGAGACCCTGCAGGTGTACAAGATCTGCAAAGAGCAAAGTACAGAGATTAGCAAGGCAGTGCGCTACGACTACTGGCTCCAGCTATGTCAAAGCATCCAGATTTCGGCTGATACTGGAGTAACATCAAGGGCATGTAACGACGGCTCAAAAATAAGCATTGGGCCCCACCAAGAAGGACTAAGCTCCACTGAAGTCTGCCACGGCGAGAACGCGAGACCATCCAGGACAAGGACAAGCAGATGGAGATGGAGCGATGGGATGGTACATTATTCCGAATTGTACTCAGACTCAGACCACGTCCACCGACGAGGCCTTGATGAGTCTGATGCCTCACCCTCATGGCGGAAACGATGAGAAACACACTTGGCAGAACTAGAGGAAAGCAATCAGGAGGACACTGTCCTCAGGAAAAAGCACAGGGAAGGATGGCATACCACCAGAAGGTCATCAGTTGTGGGCGGCATGCACTGTTGAACACCTGCACAACCTCCTTAGTCAGTGCTTGGGAGGAAGGAGCAGTCCCTCAAGACATGAGAGATGCCAATATTGTCACATTATTC
>JAFLJL010001338.1:0-20000 GCA_018398815.1 Conus ventricosus | reverse complement strand
ATACAGTCCCTTGAGAACAATCTGCATCTGAACGAGCAGACAGAACGGCACTAAATGTAAAGAAAACCCAGTTGGCAGAAATTAGGAAATCTAAAATGGAAGGAATTCTGTTGAGATCAAAGTAAGGTGGGCATTGCAAGGGAGAAAATAAATAAGTATTTTTGTTCTCTTGAAACAGACATTATGTGAGTAAGCAGATGTTAAAACTTGTGAAGGACGACGGACATGTTTTATCAGAAACCAATGAAATGTTAGAAGAAACTAAAAACTTTTTTTCAAGAACTTTATAAAGAACGTGAATCACAAGATATCAATCTGGATAGTTTAAAGAAACAATACCAAATTAAACAAATCTGAATCTGACAACTTAGAGGGATTTATAACAAAGAAGAAGCAACAGAAGCATTAAGGAATATGCAGAATGATAAAAGTCCCGGCACAGATGGATTTACAGTGAATTTTTTCAAATTTTTCTGGAAACAACTAGGGATTTTGTTACTCGTTCTTTAAACGAGAGCTTTTGTAAAGGGGAAATGTCAATAACACAAAGGGAGGGCGTAATAGTATGTTTACCCAAGGGAGACAAATCTAGGGAATTCATCAATAATTGGAGGCCAATTTCATTGTTAAATGTAACCTACAAATAGGATCAACATGTATAGCTAACAGAATCAAAACAGTTTTGCCAAAACTAATACACGCAGATCAGACAGGATTTTATCTGGGAGGTACATTGGGGATAACTTGAGAATATTGTATGATATGATATACTATTTGGATCACAAAAATATACAAGGACTACTAGTTTCCATAGATTTTGAAAAGGCTTTTGATCAGTTAACTGGAATTACTTGGTAAAAGCCATCAAAAAGCTTTGGTTTTGGTGAGGATATTTGTAAATGGATTAGTACTTTTTATAAAAACATTAAAACACACGAAATTGTTAACGGCAAAATGTCTGAAACTTTTCCAGTAAAAGAGGGTGTCGTCAGGGGATCCTCTATCACCTTATCTATTTGTATTATGTGTAGAGTTATTAGCATGCAAAATCAGAAACGATGAGGAAATTAAGGGAATAAAAATATCAGAAACAGAGTTCAAGATAACCAGTTTGCAGACGATACGTTTTTCACTCTACAAGGAGATAAAAAATCTTACGAAAAACTTTTCGAGTCATTATCAGAATTTGAAAATATTTCGGGGTTAAAATTAAATTTCGAAAAAACCTGTAATGTATGGTTAGGACAGAGAAGGACTCGAAAATAGTGTACCTAGTCGAAAAACACATGATGTGGAATCCAAGAAAGTTCAAAATTCTTGGAATATGGTTTACAAATGACCTTTCAAAATTAATAGAGCTTAATATATCAGACAAGTTTTTGGAAGTGAAAAGGTTGTTCAAAATTTGGTCCAAACGGATGTGCACACCATTAGGTAAGGTTGCAGTCCTGAAATCTCTTATTTTGTCAAAGCTTGTATACTTGTGGTTGTTGCTTCCAAACCCTCTGATGACGTTATAAAACAATTACAAAGCATGTGTTTTGAGTTTGTCTGGGATGGGAAGCCTGACAAAATTAAACGAAATATGCAGTACATGATATTGAAAATGGGGGGCATAGGAATACCAAATATTTATGCTTTTATGCAAGCAACTAAAATTGTCCTGGATAAGAAAATTAGTAAATAATGATTCAAAGTGGAAGACCATTTTAGTAACTCAATGTCCAGAAGTTAACAATATAAAATATTTGGGATCAAAGAGATTCTTGTATAGTAAATGCAATAAGTTTTGGAAAGACGTATTTAAGTCATATGACAATCTGAGCATTCATGAGATTTAGATAACAACGAAGAAATTATTTCAGAACCTGTCTTTTATAATGATAAATTCAAAGTTACCATTCCATTTTTTCTACAAACCATGGGCAGAGAAAGGTATATTCTACGTAGGGATATGATTGACGAAAATGGTAACTTTTTAAGTTATGAAGCTTTACAACAAAGGTGGGAAGTCATTTAAATCTCTACACTATTTTGGATGTGTCCGTGCAGTAAAAGAATATGCAAGGAAAAGAAACATAAAATTTGAAAATAATTACAAGAATGAAAATGTAAGTTATTGAAAATTATAACAAGTGTCAATAAAGGAGCTAAGATTTACTATAATATACTTCTCGATAAGTTATGTGTACTTAATATTAAGTCTTTCGTGAACTGGGAACTCAAGCTACATATGCAGTAGAATGGGAAATCGTATTGAAAATTGCGAGAGAAAATAAAACAAATAAAATTCAGGTGGTTCCAATTGAAAATTTGTCATAGAATTCTTGTATCCAATATCATACTAAACAGAATGGGTGTGAGGGATAGCGATAGATGCAGTTTTTGTCAAATGAGAGAGATAGTATACATTCACTATTTGTGGTTACTGCACTACTTCACAAGAATTCTGGAAAGAATTAGAAAACTACATGAAAACAACGTGTGAAAATAGTATCAGATTGTCATTTAATGTTGAGCTGGTTTTGTTTGGAACCGATGAAAACACGAAAACAGACCAATCATTTGATCTCATTTTATTGTGGGCGAAATATTTTGTTTACACTTGCAGAATTAATAGTGTTAAACCCAGATTGTCAGGGTTTAAAATTGAACTTAAGCATCGATACAATATAGAAAAGTATGCACATATGACTGAAATGCGTTATCATGTCTTTTTGAAAAATTGGCTACCTACCTTGCTCTATGCGAAGCACTATAACAGTCTTTTATTGTTGACATGACACCTTGTAAAATGGTAAAGACACACATACCAAAGGAAAAAGAAAAAGAAAAAAAAAAACGATGCAGAGAACGTATAAATGCAATCCTGACTCACTTTCGCCCTCAAACCAGTTTTCGGGCGAAAGTGCCCCAGGATTGGCATTTATACGTTCTCTGACAAGTAAGACTTCAAACTATGTTTTCCTAATCATTTTCGCGCATACAGTCATTTCAATACTATCATTTTTGCGGAGACAGTCACCAAACTAAAACTTGGCTGAGACACTGTGCGAACAACCCTAATTAGAGGGCTTGGGGTTTGTGGCAGGCAGTACCCTGAACGGATCCTATGACTGTAATTATGGCGCCATAAGGTAGGGCTGGGTCACCTGCCGTGTGGCGAAGGATTGCTTGTGTGATATTTTCATTTAGACACGGAGCCATAGACATACGTGTTCTGCGTTTCACAAAATACGTCGCGCACACACACACACACTTACTCATGCATGCACACGTCCATACACACTAACACACACACAGGCACACTAACACACACACACACACACACACACACACACACACACACACATGAAGACGCACAAACACACATGCACACACATGAACACACATGCGCACAACACACACACACACACACACACACCACACACACACCACACACACACACACATAAAACACAGCGCAGGCCGAGCGGCTTGTTTTGCACCTGTGGGGCTTCCTATGTTGTAACCAAAAAATCAATAAACCATGCCTCGCGAGCTTACTGCGTTTCGTCTCTTACCTGGCCAAGTGCGCCGCGGGCAACTTGCCCATTATTGTATCAGCAAATGTTCGCGAATATTCTAGACTGCCACGTGACACTCCACGTCAACACTACTACGCCGGCAAGAGCCGGCCATTTTAGCCATGGCTTCTAATGGGGACGGACGTGCTTTGTTCACAGAGGAACAACTTGTTGTTATGGAGGATTATATGCAATACCACAGCTTATGGCGGAGTATATAAACAAAAGAAAATCAGGTGGGCACTGTTTTTTACCTTGTAAGCCAAAGAGCAGTATTGCGTTTTTGGAAGGTGGGGAGAAAGAAAAACGAGAAACTAACCATTGAAGAACTACACAGCTACTTGAAAGCTTGTTGATTCAAGAAAAAGATTTAGAAAGAGATTTGGCAATATTACTGAAAGAGATGTTGATGGCTTTGATAAGTTTTTGACTGTTGACGAAATGATTCCATTTCTACAAATGGTGCTCTTTACTAAACTTAACGAAAGAAAAACCATCCATTATGCTCTGGTTATGGGTCACTGCCTTGAAAAGGCACAAACAATGTTTCAAAGATCAAAACCAACTGAGACATGGCGTTCATTTTACGAACAAACATGATATTGATGACTCATATGCAAGAAAACTGATGCAGCTTTCAAAACATTTTTATTATTGTCGAAATTTCACAACCTTGCCATCACCATCAATGATTTGTTTGCCAAACGAAGTCTGATCACAAAGTACTTGCAGAAAAATGATGATTTTCGAAACTTCTGGCAAAATTAGATCGAGTTCTCTTTAGTACACCTAACAGAACGGGGGTGGGGTAGTGGGTGGCGCCACTATTCCTACAAAAAGCTCCAAATGTTCAGCGACAGGTGTACTAACTGGCGATTAAGAGCCGCCAAAAAAGCTCTGCCAAAGCAGTATTTTACTTAAAAGAAAAACCCCACTAACTTGCCAATGCCGTCCCAAGCCGGATGAAAAAAGAGGAGGGTGTGGTATAAACTTTTTTTGTGCGAGAAGGAAAGTATAATGAAACTCTTTGTTGTGGGAGGCAACCTTGCTATAACTGACCTTTTTTAGCAGCATGAGTTAACAGGATGTAGTGGTGCTCGTAACTAGGACAGACGTGCATCCATGCCCGTTTGACATAGATATAAAGCCGCAAATCCTTTAACTGTGTCAAACGTGCATGGGTGCCTGTTTGGCCTAGTTAAGAGTAGTGAAACTACCAAGCCCCTAACTGGGTCAAACGTGCATCCATGCCCGTTTGACATAGATATAAAGTTGCAAGCCCTCTAACTGTGTCAAACGTGCATGGATGCCTGTTTGGCCTAGTTAAGAGTAGTGAAACTACCAAGCCACCTAACTGTGTCAAACGTGCATGGATGCCCGTTTGGCCCGGTTAGCTAAACCAACTAACCGCAGTTATTACTGTGCTGGCTGAAATGATAACAGATGTTAAGTGGCCTTACCAGTTCCACTTGACATTTTAACGCCTTCTTACCTTTACCCACCCAAGTCACTTCTAAGTTCTTAACCCAAGTTATTTACAAGTTCTTACCCAAGTTATCCTCAAGTTATTCTTAAGTTACTTCTAAGTTTTATTCAAGTTGTCCTCAAGTCATCCTCAAGTTCTTACCAAGTTAACCTAAGATCATAACTAAGTCATTCTCTAAGTACAACTAAGTTTTTATTTGAGTTATCTTATAATTATCAAAAAACAAGACAATCTATGTTTTTATCTTAAATAGTAAATGCTAATATAGTACACACACGCCTCAAAAAAACGCGTCATCGTTGAGGATGTCTTGCTCGGCGTTTTCTGCATAGATCTTAATGAAGTTTTTACAACCTAAGCAACCGCATTGATTACAATTCTGATCTATGGAAATGTCTTTTATAGACTCCATGTCTTTATTTATTGACTTTATCATTTTATAATACGCCATGATCTATTTTTATTAAAAAAATTTAAAATTAAGTTCTTAAAATATTATTCCATTTGAAATGGATCAAAATGATGCTTTGTTATTGGCGGTTTTGGCGTGCTGTTGTCTTTTTCTGCATTTAGTGGTTCAGATTTTTTTGATTGCTTTTGTTTTTGTTGCCATTGGTTAGATATTTTATAACCGTAATAAACTGCCCCCAACAGCAGCAATGGCGCCAAAAATGGCAACAGTTTTAAGTTCAATATTCCATGAAGACTTTGGTGCTGTAGGTCTTGTATCACATGGAGTTTTTATAGCTGGCATTGAATCAACTTGTTCTGGCGTTGGCGGTGTTATGTTTTCATGATGAGTTATATTCTGTAACATTAATTTTTTTTGTCTGTTCCACTCTGCTAATTTTATTCCTGCTTTAACACGCCCAGGATGAGGTGCTTTTCACTGGCCCCCACCTGGTTCAGTGTTTTCTGCTGATTTTCTGGCTTGGTTACTTTCTCCACCTGATTCAATGCTTCCTGACTCTGCTGATTTTCCGGCTCGTTCATTTTGAAGGGAAACAAAATCTATTGATTAAAAGTTATTAATCCATGATTAATGGCGAAACAATGTTCCAAATCTGTAGTATAGATCACATCCTAGAGACTCTAATGACTTTGTTAAAAACTGGATCTTGCGTTAATCATACGTAGATCTTGTTCAGAATCAATGGGAGCAAATTTACTGACTAGTTTAGTGTACAAACTAAGAACCGTTTGTCCCACACTTTTCACCATTCTAGACCCCAGCTGCGCTTCATACCTGTTATGATACTTTATAATGTCTTGTGTAGGCATCTTTGAATCTGTTCTATGCTGAATTCAGTTCCGAGGAACTGTTTTGTTTTCCACATGCTGCCAAAGAATACAGCCTCTCCTTTTTGGGCATAATAGCTTGATCATCAACTTGGTCATTCATAAGTTGAGGAGGTTTAGGCTGCCCTGTAGCTGTAGTAGATCATCGCTGTTCATGTTTTTTATATTAATTATAATTATTTTATTTTTTAAAATGAGCACCGAAAAAACTGTTACCAACCTTGTATACCATTCTGCTGTTATTGGAGGTCTAAGTGTAGGATACTCAATGCTTGGTAAAAGCTTGTTAGAATTAAACCAGCAGATCTTGGCAAACTAGACTTTGAGGATTCGCAAAGCTGATTGCTATCATTGCAGCTTCGGTTGCACGAAAGATTTTCTAGTCAAGCAAGGAATAATTCCAGACAGTATAAATATGTAAATAAAAAATACATTTATAAAAAATGGCTTCACTCGTAATGATGATAGGTGGCGCTGTGGTGAATGCGCTTGCTTTTAGCGGAAGTAATTTCGCATTTAGTAAACTACGGGATGACGGCGAGAGAAAAAGACATAACAAAGCTATGGAGCAACTAGCAGCTGCACAAGACGCCTATGAAAAGCAGAGACTTGAGCAGTTAGATTTTATTAATGACACACTGAAAAAACAGGGGCATGCAGCTTACATATTTAAAGATGTTGATCAAGCAATAAAACAATATTATCTAGTAACAGGCAAACGGTCCAGACATTGCCCCCACCAAAATTCAGTGACTTTTATCAACCATCAGAAAAACAAAAGATGCAAGAAATCGCGTTTATTGCCTTTGGTATGACCGTTGTGTATTTTGTTGCACATAATATTGGCTGAATAAAAAATGAACAAAATCTATTATTCGCCCAAAGGATATTGGAAGGGTATCACAGCAATACAAAAGCTAAGCCAAGCGGCAGGAGTCAGTGAACAAACAGCAAAGGAATGGTTATCTAAACAAGCAATTTGGCAAATTTATTTACCTGCCCATAGACGAATACAGAGGACCGCACTTTGTGAACACAACTCCAAACGACACCCATCAAATGGATCTTCTATATTTACCCTCTGATACGATTAGACGAAAAAGATTTAAGTACGCACTCACAGTCATTGACATGGCTTCAAGATACAAAGATGCGGAGCCATTAACACAAAAGAGTGCTTCTGCTGTTGCTGTTGCCATACAACTGATATACCAACGAGGCCCCTTAACTTTCCCTCGCATGATTCAAGTCGATGATGGAAAAGAATTTAAAGGCCAAGTGAATCAATTATTGTTAAAACACAGAGTTACTATTAGAAGAGGCATTCCGGGAGTTCACAGATCACAGGCTTTAGTTGAAAACTTTAACAAACAGTTAGCCGAAAGACTTTTTTCTTACCAGTATCACAGAGAGCTGATTGACAATTCTCGCAACACAGAATGGGTTAGAAGACTGCCCTCAGTTTTGCGCGCAATGAATAATGAAGAATTTAAAGGGTTAAAACCAGTACAAGCAATCAAAAGAAAAACAATAAATGTTGCTGAAGACTCCAGTACAACCAGCAAACTATTACCGTTTGGCTTGAAAGTAAGGTACCTTTATTTACCGGGGGAAGCAGAAGGGGACACTCGCATCAGGGCAACCGATCCGGTTTGGAGTGTTGATCCATATGAAATAAAAAGAATTGTAAAAATGAATCCGCCCGTGTATTATTTACGAGAAACTGACACAACAAAACAACCAGCTCCTCAAAGATCTTTTGTGAAGGAAGAACTGCAGATAATCCCACCAGACACAGTTCCAGTTGCTTAATTAATTTACGTAAATATATTTGAGTTAAAATGGAAGCTCAGAAGGAAGTGCAGAACGAAACAAGAATGGTAAAGGAAGAGACCTTGAAAATGATACGGGAATCATTTCATGCGTGTAATGCTATTAAGGAAACATTTTCGGGGATTAATCAATGCATGCTAAATCATCCAGATCACCTACAACTCAAACCCCCAAATTGGGAAAAAGAATATCTTGAAATAATAAAAAAAATTCGAACTCGTCAAGCAAACATGAGAAAAGATTTAAATGAATTGGATGAAGCTATGATTGATCTTATAATAAAAGTTGATGAAAAATATAACCCCCCTGTTTATGTGGTCCTCCAGTGCCCGATTGCATATGAAAACCCTGGATTAACAAACACCCGTTTTGTGTTTGTTCTATCTAACGACTTCTTTGTTACAACCGTTGTGTTGATCTCATGGAGATTAGATCGCAGTTTTACGTTGTCATGATGAAAAGTCTTATTACCAAACAATGCTTCTTTGTAGTTGTCATGCGATATGTTTGACTGCACAACGCTGCGAGATATTCCTTTGCTTTCTTAATGATTTTCTCCTGGCTCGAAATACTGTACATTTTCGATCTTAAACCAATAAACTCCTTAATCACCTTTCCAGATAATTCATCCTTCATCTTTCCTAAAACCTTCTTGTTAGTAATTGAATGCAAAGGCGAATCTTTAGGGTAATCAGATGTATCATACCATCCCGCATGTCCTTTAGCTACTTCCATTTCCATGTCTTTATAGATGTCTTCAGTAGGAATATCTATAACAAAACTGTCTGTATCTGTGTAAAGTACTCTGGACTCAGGATAGGAGGGCTTAAAGTAGTCATAAAGAAACTCTAACATCAAAAGCTTTGATAATTCTAAAACAGTAAACCCAATAAATACAGGTTTGTCCAATTTGACTTTCTTTTTTTTCATCATTATGCCAAAAAGGTGATCATGAAATCTTCTGAAGTCCTGATAATTAGGTTTTGAAGTTTGCTTAATTGCTTCGTTCTCTTTGGTGACCAATCTGACATCTTTGCGCTTGTGCGGATTCTCCATAGTCTTTCCAAAACAGCTGTTGTTCATCAGCTTGAAAAAGTCTTTTTCTGAAGCATCTGTGGATTTAGTTCTGAGATCAGTGTTCTTCATGATGTATGGTTTCATGAACTGTTCTTGGTCAAAAGCAATTATGCGATGAACTGCTGTCAACTTCAACCCATGTCTTAAATAAAATTGTAGAAGTCTGTAATGACAGACATAATTTTTTTTGCCTCGAAGATTAGGCACAAGTTTAGGCGGCTCTCTTGGATCCATCTTTAGACTTTCTGCTGCTAATGGATAGTCATTATGCAGGTCATGGAGTTCATAAGGATATTCTAAATCAACTTCTAGAATGAAACCACGCTGCTGATCAGGCGTTAAACTGCCCAACCACTTTAATGCCTTTTGAATATTATTCGGATCACCGCCTGTGTACATTTTAAAGTTGCGTAACGGAAGTGATTGCGCCATTGCCCATCCATACAGATTGTTTGCATCTAAATACATGAGATAGTTAGACCTTTTACTTGGATCATAGTCGTCCAAGTATTTGTTGTTTGCTTTACAGTAATGATGCGACGCCATACTAATTCCTCCACGCAATCCGTTTTCAATCATCTGAATCATTGGTAGGTCAGACAATAAATCAATCTGTACTCCAGTAAACTTTAAGAAAGCGTCCCAACTCATCCCGGGCGCAGAAATGTAATGCGCGGGGATCCAGGCTATAATGTTTTATGCAGGTCTTTCTATATTTTCAAAAATATCTGCCAACAAACATGTATCAGCCATCAAGTAGGAGTCATGATAGTCTCCCATCGTTTTACATTCTAACTTCTGCCACGCTTCTTGAGCATGCTGGTAATCAGAATCACTGATGTCCTTTCCTCTAAGGCTAGAAAAGAACGCGCCTTTAGGTGGAAGTGTATCTTCATCAAACCTTTCCCAACTGTTCATGTACTCATAAGGGTAAACACCCTTTCTAACAAGAGTTGAGTCAAAATATTCTTCCGTTATTGGGCAGGACTTTAAGGACATAGCCAGTGACTCTAATGAACCCATCATGTGCTGCATAGAGTCATAAAAAGACATGTTATTTAAAGTGAAACACATGTACTTTTCTGATGACTGTGCAATGCATGACACCCTGAAGGCATCGTCCACTGCTTTCATTATAAGATGAGAGTCGTAACCTCGCAAGTTGTGAAAGAAGATGGGCAGCTTCCATGTCTTAGGATCAAACTTTAGTTGAAGATTGCATTTGTTATGCGCCGCTCCTCTGAACTTTCCGCTAATGTGATCATGGTCTCTTACTGTCGGATTCTCTGCGTCTGATGAGAGACCTAAACCGCAAATCCAACAATGTGTGGCTGAGTCATACTGTTGTTGGTCTTCAGGGGTCATTATGATTTCAGATAAGTTTAGATTATTAGAACAGTCATTGCGCACTTGCTGCATGCGTTTTAAGAAGTATTCTGCAGCATTTGGTCCTCTATATAATTCTGGGCTCTGAATGAACGCCATCCGACCTGACAACGATGAAAGCAAATGAACAAATTTGATGATTACTCATTAAGACTGTTTTTCGAAGTTTTGTGGCGCTGGCCCTTCATAAGGAACAATGAGTGATTCGAAGTCTGCGTAAACAACATATGGAGAATTTTGCATCCGTTTCCAGTTCTTAAAACTAACTTTACTGCCTTCTGGGGGCGTAATTAGTTCCGTATTACAGTCAACTGGGCCGATACAATGTTTCTTATGTTCGCTTGCGGCTTGAACAGATGGCATTCTTGTTAAACATTTTCTGCAGAATTCTTGTTTATGCCCATTCTTTGAAGCATGCTGCATTAGTTTACTCATTGTTCGAATCAATGTGTAATGCGGTAGCCCCGCTGGCGAAAGCATCAGTAGTAAGTCAACATGATTTTTGTCTGGTTCGCCAATCGTTGGACTGTTCTTAGACACTTTAATCGGCTGTAGATTTGTTTCCTCATCCCATGTGTAGATATTGACAGTTATTGGTTGTTTTGCTCTTCAAACTGATCAATTTGGTCTACACTAACAGGAAAGGACACCCCACTAAAGTTAAGATCATTGATGTACGGGTGATAGTTAGATACTCTCTCTGCGTTTTTAGCAACGTGATGCAGCCTTGCGAGAACACACCACATAAAACATTTGTTGTCTGTATTCCTTATGTTTAGAACTGCTCTTTTCGCTACCAATGCTGGAGGTAGCGGAATGTAAGCCTTGCCAACAATCGGCGCATACTTAGACTGTTTTAATCTGATCTCTAAGACTTCACCCTGACCAACCAGAGCCTCTCATTTTGGCTTCTTCAGCGGCAGCGTCAAACTGTGTAAGCAGTTCGTCTGCCCAACCGGGTGTTAAGTCATTAGAGGAAAGAATAGTTTGTTGTTTAGTTGAGACCCAGACTTCTAGATTTTCTTCATTTATTGTTATATAGTCGATTAAAACAGCTAACATTACTTTAACTGGCGGGTCTATTGTTAGTTTGCCTGGAACTTGAGAAATAGCATGAACAACACTTGCCTGTACGTTTGTTGGGTCAATGACTTCTAAATCAATATCATTCAGCGCTCTTGATAAACGCTCTCTCTCAAGCATTCCTTCAAACAATTCGTCTTGTCCTTCATATATCTTATCCATGTTGAGTTTCTTTTCTAACTCAAAATATTTATTTAAATTAAAAAAAATACAACGGCTTAATCAGAATCAATATCAACGGTCTTTTTGTGCTTGGACTCGTAAACTAAAGTATAAACGCCCTTCGATGTTGTTACTGTGAGCTGTTTAGAACAGAGTTTAATGTCTCGTTTACTTTTTTTAAGCATTCCTTTTTTATCTGCTCGGGGTCCTGGCTGTTGAGAAAAACTTGTCCTCGCCTTTCTTTGAAGATCAAACTTTTGTCTTTTGTAGTCATCAAAATCGGCCTGTAAACGATTAAATTCTTCATCCGTGATGTTTGAGTCAGCTAGTGCTTTATTTATTGTCAGTTTGAACGAACTAAGTTTAGCCGTTATTAGTTGAACCATAGCTGTGTGCTTTTGGAGTTTAGTTTTTAAATTTTTTGCCAGCCGCACTTACAGCTAATGAACACAGGCCGAGAGCTAAAGACAACCCGCCTAGAGGCAAAGCTGCGGGTGCGCCTACACCTGTTGCTAAGAGGCCAACACTCGTTCCTGCTGATAGAGCGCTTATAGTCGATGTTCCAGTATTAACATATGTAACAGCATTAAAGGCAGCAGAATACCTTCGTTTGGTTTTGCTGTATTTTGAAAGGTCCTGCTCTAGTTTTTGTTGCATTTGCGTAATGTTGGTTAATCTGAAGGTTTTTATGTTAGGACTTTCTACTATCTCTTCTCTTGGCGGCGCTGTAGGCACATTTGGATAAACCTGAACAGACATGCTTTTATAAAATAAAATAATTTAGTATCTTACACCTTTTAATCTGTTTTCTTTAATATTCAGCTGCGCATCATATAATAAAAACAAATGTACATTAAGCGGTTTATCGGCTTCTTCTTCTTTATCAATTTGAATGTTTATTACGTCGTTCACCTTTCTCCCGCTTCCATGCAACTGATTATCCTCTGTTGACCTTAGGTCAATCCATAAACCGTATTTTGTTGTTAAATAATCATCAAGCCTAACATTGTGAAGATGTAAATCTTTAGACACTAGGTCTGCTGTTAGACTTCTACCCCTCCCACCCCCAAACAATTTTCTTATTTCGTCAAAATGATGATAAGGTCTAAGCCCGCTAGCGTAGATTTGGTTAGGACTACCATCAATTGTACATTGCACTTTCGTTATTTTAGGATTAAAAAACTTTTCACTTGCTCTTTTGAATGGTTCTTCATCTTCGCACAGCAATAAAAATACCTTTAAGCGATCTTGCTGCGACGCTAAAACTAAAATTCCAATAGTGTCTGCCCTGCTTCTGGGATATGTTGTATGATGAATCATCTCTTTCGTAATATATTGCTAATTTTGACTGATATTGGTGCTCAATCAGCCTTGCTAATTCATGGTTGCTAACAACGTCAAACTCTAACGAGATGTCAGAAATGCTGTACTTTGCTTCGGTGTCTGTTGATCTGATAACACGTTTGTATTCATTAAAAGTTAGTTCATATGACAATCTGTCTTTTAATGCTCCTTGAAAGTATGGGGCATGCGCTTTTAACAACTCAAAATCTAAGGGGATGGAAAAGCGATTTCCATACGCAAAATTTACAGCTGCATACTTTTTGCCGTCTTTAATATCTTCGGCGCCTATTCTATGTTTTAGTGCTTCTTCATTTTCGATTCCTTGAAACGCAAGATCAGCCCTTTCATTCCCGGTTAGCCATAGATCAGAATAGGTTAAAAATATGTCTGCATTGTGTAAAGAAAATATTTCTTGCCCCTCAAGTTTTATAGAAATTTTCTTAACGATTGCCCGCCCCAGATTCTGTACAACTGTCCTGTTTGTGTCTGTTGTTGAAGCGAGTTCTATTTTGAAAGTAAGACGGGCAGAGCCTGGCACAATCACTTCATCCGCTCCTAGGTCTGGAAATTTGACAGTAAGAATTTGATCCGCATCAATAGTAGATGGATTATTTGGAACAATAATATTCCGTTTATTTCCCTTCACGCCAAGGGGCTCTTTCAGTTTTCTATGCGGGTTAAGAATCGAGCCATATGTTTGCTCCGCCATTTTTATAAAAACAAAATAAAAAGTAATTATTATAAAAACATGGCAAGAATTGAAGGTGAAGAAGATTATGATGTTTTTGATCCTGGAGACGACATGAGTGAAATGATCCCTTTAATACAACATCGCTCAACGCTCTCAATGCGGCATGAATTAACAGAAAGTAAGGTTAAATCATTTTACGAAAGTTTAGGCCAAGAACCTCCCGAATTTATAGACCCAAATGATTTTGAATTAAAAGATGATCATTTGTCTGTAAAAAACGATCAAGGGCAACTTGTTCGGCTTACAACTAAACCAACCCATCAAAGTTTTTAGCCAAGGGTACAATTATACAAAGACTCAGTGTGAAAGATCAAAATCGCCTTGGTCTTGTTGAACCGAAATTAAGGGCGGAGGCAGTTTCTAAACTTCAAAACACACTGCAGGAACTCCCAACAGCTAACCAAATACAAAACATGGAACTTAAAGAATTAAATCAATCGGCAGATAAAATAATAAATGCAATAGAAGCAGAAACCAGTTTTTCAGAAGAAACAGCATTGAAGACTATACACGACTCACCGCTGCCCATGCGAGAACTAACGGCCCTTGATCATGCTTTAAGAACCATCAGAGGCGAATTAACAAACAATTTAGCAAAACTAGGTGAACTAGATGGGCATATAAAAAGAGAAAAAGAAAAACTCGTTGAGGCTGATGACGCCAACTTAGGGCCTGATATTAAAGAAAGAATAACCCAAAGACTAAAAGATCTTGAACAAGAGAGATCAGCAAGACTAGAAGTGACGACTACTAACCGAGACCTATTACGAACTCAAGTGAATAGAATAAGAGAAACTATCGAAAAAATTTTATATGAAGACGCAACGCTAGCAGAACGAATAAGAACATTGTTTAGAGAGCAGGGAGTCACATTGGCAAGCGTTATAACAGCCTTAGGATTTGCAATAAGTACACTGGTGATGGCTATTACAGGCGGCGGTGGTCAAAGTTCATTACCTCCGCCGCCATCGCCTCCATCTCCGCCTGATAAATCAGGGGTAAAAAACAGCTTGATCATCTTGCAAGTTTATTAAAAAAATTAGCTGGTAAAGCCGGGGAACGCTTTACCAGGAATTTGGGGAGTATTGTCAGCTGGCTTTTGTCTACTGCAAGCAAAGTAGTTGGTTTTTATGGCCGAGCACTTATGGACATTAGTTTCTTGTAATAGTTGGTTACTATTTAGTAAGATAAAGACTAAGTAATCCTATGCCAGTTAATCCAAGAACAAGCGCTGTCTTTCATATTCATGGTCATCGCGAACAGAGTCCCGCGGCTTTGGGCTGAGTCTTCAATGATTTTTGGGGGTTTGGACTTCGGGAATTAGATGACTTAATCTTGGGTGTTCTTTTTTTGTTTGTAATATTACTGGCTCAGATTAAATTTTGTCGTTTTTCCAACCTTCTGTTCATTGCCTCTTATAAGAATTTCATTATATAGTTTATTATTGTACCTATCTGGAGTCTGAGGTCAGAAGGCAGCATGTATAAACCAGTGCCAACAGCAAAGTTACTTTCGATCTTGCGTATTGTAAAACATGTTGGTACCTTTGAATACTTGAAGGTAAATCAACTGTAGAATTAATGGCGTCCTCTAAATTTGCTAAGAAATTGTTTTTTGTGCGTCAAAGCCAGTAGAAGGATCAGTTATGCTTGATCTTGCCGTGCTTGCGAACCTAGCAAACACCAAACGTAAGTCGAATAGAGTCGTTATTCGTTCTATTCCCGCCCTAGTTAGGCCCTTAAAAGTGTCTAAGATAAATGTTGTCCATGCTGTTTTATGCCTTGCTGTAGGGACCCAGGCTAAACAGTTTGTGCCAAAAAAGAAAGATTTGAAAGGAGGATCCGTCATAGTTAACTTTCTGTGCGTGCCCCGAAAATAAAGGTCGCCTGGGCCATGATTATGATCCAACTTTTGTCTAAAGCCTGCCCTTGATGTTAATATTGAATTCGTTACAATCCTTTCAAAAGCCTTCATGTCTATTCTGTTTGCTGAGTGGATTAAACGGTTTGTCATTTGGTAATGGGGCTTGCAGTTCAGTCAAAATACTCTGAAGGTGTAATAGAAATGAAATCTTACACTGACCTCACCAAAGGATCAGGGGTAAATTTAAATGTCAGCATACGACACTCCACACCCATTTGATGCGCAAAACACAGCAAAGTTTAACGGGTTTGATAAAACTGCATGGGATGACTAAACCACGCTTTCTTGATGTGGTCGTTTTCAATAGGGGGTTAAGATAGCTCTTCAATGGAGTACCCCCCCTTTTTATGAAAAGAGCAGTCTGGGTCACGCAATGTCAAGAGTATCAGTGCTATATTTTTAGATTGTAGTGGGGGCCCAACAGAATATTTTGCATCAGTATATTTGAACGCGCTCATTTTATTTCGTTCAAAAAATGTTTGTAACAATAACAACCCAAGACCGTCCCTTCTTTTTAGAACATGCTATTAATAACAATTGCGGAAGCAGAACGGTCGCACTTCATGAAAAAATTTTACAAAGTCGTATGTTTAATATAAGCGAAGCCAAGGGGAATAATACGGTTCTAAAAGTTGACAAATCAGGGAACAAAGTTAGCCAGTTAACAATACCTGATGGTTATTACGGGGTTTTTCTCACTAAAAGAAGCAATGAGTAACTTTGACATTTCTCTCAAAATTAACAATGCAAATCTGAAAACAATGTTAACATTCAAGCCTGAAGAAGAAGGAGGTTACTATTTTGATAAAGAGCTAGCTAAAAAAGTTAGGCTTTAAAAGGCTAACAATTATAGATTTAGAGTTACACCGACCAAAACTACTTATGAGGGGGGAAAATCCGCTCGAAACTTGCATTACATTCATTACTCTAGTTCAATTTTGGAGAGCTAAACACTGATGAAAACTTATATGATGGAAGGCCCTCAACTGTTTTAAGAGCTCTTCCATCAGGGAAAGCTGCATATTGCGATTATGAAATTATACAATTCCCTAATTTACAGTTTAAAAAAAATTAGTTTGTGGGGGGGTCGGATCATTTAATATAAAAAATCAAAGACAAAGCAGGAAAAGTTGTAAAATGCGATAACCTACACATTGTTTTAGAAATAAAATAATACGTTACTAAAAAATAATTGTCGCGTGGGCCAGAAGAATCAGGAGTTACATTAGCGCCTGTAAGGTGTATAACCTTAGAATTAAAAGACCTTGCAGACGTTGCGGACTTTGAACAGAACCCGGGGAGATAGGCGCTTTGTATGGTTTTGAATACACTAAAAAATGGTGATTATAACCCTAAAGAGGTTGCCGACAGCAAAAAGTTTTCCTAAACTAGAACAACTGCGCAATCTAGAGGCAAATAATGTTGGCCAGTAAAAATAAAAATAGTTCGAAAACCTGACCTCAAATGGCACTTAGAACCATATTTAGAATGGGACATAAAATTTTGAATTCATAAGCCCATTTACATATTTTAGGCCGTCAAAAAGTTTCAGAAAAGCATCAACTCTGGCCCTTTACATGTAAGTCTTATGCCGGACGACAATAGTCGGAAAGAATTGAAATAACGCCGTATGGGAAAAAAGCATACATCCTCCACAGAAAAGAAACAGTTGTAAAAAAAGCTTCTACAAAATTACAGTTCTTTCCAAGCAAAATTTGGAGACACGTTCACAATGATATTTGAAATTTCTGTCTTTAAAGATGTGGAGAGGGTGGGGTTGTGGGCGTAGTGAGGGCCTTATAAAAGGAATTAATATTAGCTGGCAAAACTTAGACGTTAAAAAGCCTTAACATTACCATCGTCGTTCTTCACAATGGCGAGGATATTAAGATCATAACAACAAGCAACAAAATCAATGTTGACTTTAAAAAGAAACAATCTTACAGAACTAAATTGGGTTAATCTTACACATTTAGGCCTCATAGGGTTTTTATTATACTGAACAAGTTTTGACGGAGAGTATGATAAAAATAATAACTGGATTAGATTAAACTCTGTTATAAAACTATGGAGCAGTTAAACTTTATGACAAAAACTCCTCATTGCTCATTGATTTGTGGGCAGACTGGTTGTGGAAAAACAATATTTATCCTCGACCTGTTACAAACAGTTTATCGCTATAATTTTAATCATATTGTGGTTTTCTGTCCAACACTTAAATGGAACAAAGCATATCATGATAGAAGGTTTATATGGACAGATGATGACATATATTTAGTTAATCCTAGCAATAAACTGAGTGAGTGTTTAGAACAGTTTTATAGACTGTTTGAAGGAACGCAGACACTATTTATATAGATGACTGTTCGGCAGAAAGAGACATAGTTAAAAAGAGAAACACTTTGTCGAAACTAGCTTTCAGCGGAAGACATGCTGGGATAAGTGTGTGGATTTTATGCCAGAAATATAACTCGGTTTAAAAGACTTTAGAGAACAGTTAAAGACTGTAGTTTTATTTCACATGAAAGACAGAGACTCATTTGAAGAATGTTTGCGCGAAAATGATGTTATTGAAAATGACCAGGAAAAACACAGGATTAAGCAAAAATTAAAATCTGAAAAGTTTAGTAAATTAGTATTGAAAACGGATAACCCTACACAGTATGTTTGTTTGTAGATAATCGTTATTTTTTGGTTATTGAAAGAGAATGTGTGATGGATTATCAAAGAACAGTAGAGAACAGTAAAATGCCAATCCTAGGTCGCATCCGCCCGAAACTAGTTGAGGGCGGATGTGAGTTAGGATTGGCATTTTACTGTTCTCTGATGCTCCTGTAATGGATCGACACACAAGCCATGACATTTGAGCGAGCAATACTTTGTGAACATGAAATTGTTTTTGTTTTGCCTTTTTTTTTTTTTTTTTTTTTCCCTATCCCACCATGCCCGAGGCACCAAGCACTCACCCTTTCAGGGGTGTGGTGTGTGGGCTATTGGTTCCCTCCCTTGTTCGGTTTTTTTTATTTTTTCTTATTTTTTTTATTTTCATAGCCTTTGTTTATATACTGTAATTGGTATATACCCTTGCAGCTCTTTAATATTTCATTTAATAATAATTGATATAGTGTAATAAGTTTACATTGTAACATGCGAATTACGACTTTTGAATTATGACACTTTTGTATGATCTTGACAGCACTAGTTAAACATTGTATGTAAATGTATTGTTGATGTAACATGTGTATTGAATGGAAATATAACCTTCAGTGCAAGGGAAAAAAAAAAAGAAAAAAAAAAAAAAAAAAAAAAAGATAAACGTCTTTTACTCTAAACAGATCCTACAATGGAATATATAATCTATTTCTATCATTACTCACTATCCCCGAATACCAGATATCCTTGCTTGACAAAATGACTCTAGTATTAAAATTCCGTAAACAAACAAGCCACGTACTCAATGCCGCGGCAAATGCTTACAATGTCAATTTGATTTCTGGTCAGCTATAGCTGACATTGGATATTCAGTTCAAATGACCAGATTTATGCTGTGTCAGAAGCGTTATCGTGGAGCCCTTTGTTCTAAACTTCTGAAACACCATTCATCTGTTTCTTGAGATTCCTCTTTCTCTTCTGGATGTTATCCATCTCGTGTGTGTGTGTGGGGGGGGGGGGGGGGAAGGGGGGGTCGGATTTTGAAGGAGATGCCTTACTTTTCTTGACCCGAAGACCGGCCAAAACAGCAAGTGCCCTCATGAAAAGACCGGCCAGAACAGCACAGTGCCCTCATGAAAAGACCGGCCAGAACACAGTGCCCTCATGAAAAGACCGGCCAGAACAGCACAGTGCCCTCATGAAAAGACCGGCCAGAACACACAGTGCCCTCATGAAAAGACCGCCAGAACACAGTGCCCTCATGAAAAGACCGGCCAGAACAGCACAGTGCCCTCATGAAAAGACCGCCAGAACAGCACAGTGCCCTCATGAAAAGACCGGCCAGAACAGCACAGTGCTCTCATGAAAAGACCGGCCAGAACAGCACAGTGCCCTCATGAAAAGACCGGCCAGAACAGCACAGTGCCCTCAAAGAAAGC
>JAFLJL010001337.1:0-12428 GCA_018398815.1 Conus ventricosus | reverse complement strand
CAGGCTAAATCAGAAAAAGACAGCACTGAACAGCCCTGAAGTGACACACAGGCTAAATCAGAACAGACAGCACTAAACAGCCCTGAAGTGACACACAGGCTAAATCAGAACAGACAGCACTGAACAGCCCTGAAGTGACACACAGGCTAAATCAGAACAGACAGTACTGAACAGCCCTGAAGTGACACACAGGCTAAATCAGAACAGACAGCACTGAACAGCCCTGAAGTGACACACAGACTAAATCAGAACAGACAGCACTGAACAGCCCTGAAGTGACACACAGGCTAAATCAGAACAGACAGCACTGAACAGCCCTGAAGTGACACACAGGCTAAATCAGAACAGACAGCAACTGAACAGCCCTGAATTGACACACAGGCTAAATCAGAACAGACAGACAGCACTGAACAGCCCTGAAGTGACACACAGGCTAAATCAGAACAGACAGCACTGAACAGCCCTGAAGTGACACACAGGCTAAATCAGAACAGACAGCACTTAGCCCTGAAGTGAAACACACGCTAAATTAGAACAGACAGCACTGAACAGCCCTGAATTGACACACAGGCTAAATCAGAACAGACAGCACTGAACAGCCCTGAAGTGACACACAGGCTAATCAGAACAGACAGCACTGAACAGCCCTGAAGCGACACACAGGCTAAATCAGAAAAGACAGCACTGAACAGCCCTTAAGTGACACACAGGCTAAATCAGAACAGACAGCACTGAACAGCCCTGAAGTGACACACAGGCTAAATCAGAACAGACAGCACTGAACAGCCCTGAAGTGACACACAGGCTAAATCAGAACAGACAGCACTGAACAGCCCTGAAGTGACACACAGGCTAAATCAGAACAGACAGCACTGAACAGCCCTGAAGTGACACACAGGTTAAATCAGAACAGACAGCACTGAACAGCCCCCGAAGTGACACACAGGCTAAATCAGAACAGACAGCTCTGAACAGCCCTGAAGTGACACACAGCTGAATCAGAACAGACAGCACTGAGCAGCCCTGAAGTGACACACAGGCTAAATCAGAACAGACCAGCACTGAACAGCCCTGAAGTGACACACAGGCTAAATCAGAACAGACAGCACTGAACAGCCCTGAAGTGACACAGGCTAAATCAGAACAGACAGCACTGAACGCCCTGAAGTAACACAGGCTTAATCAGAACAGACAGCACTTACCCTGAATGACACACAGGCTAAATCAGAACAGACAGCACCTGAACAGCCCTGAAGTGACCAGGCTAAATCAGAACAGACACGCACTTAGCCCTGAAGTGACACACAGGCTAAATCAGAACAGACAGCACTGAACAGCCCTGAAGTGACCACAGCTAATCAAACAACAGCACTGAACCCTGAAGTGACACACAGCTAAATCAGAACAGACAGCACTGAACAGCCCTGACGTGACACAGGCTAAATCAGAACAGACAGCACTTAGCCTGAAGTGACACACAGGCTAAATCAGAACAGACAGCACTGAACACCCTGAAGTGACACACAGGCTAAATCAGAACAGACAGCACTGAACAGCCCTGAATGACACACAGGCTAAATCAGAACAGACAGCACTGAACAGCCCTGAATGACACACAGGCTAAATCAGAACAGACAGCACTGA
The DNA here is from genome assembly GCA_018398815.1 of Conus ventricosus. Lineage (NCBI taxonomy): Eukaryota > Metazoa > Mollusca > Gastropoda > Neogastropoda > Conidae > Conus > Conus ventricosus. Next base: position 10,784 of record JAFLJL010001337.1, on the reverse strand, counting down.
ACAGCCCTGAAGTGACACACAGGCTAAATCAGAACAGACAGCACTGAACAGCCCTGAAGTGACACACAGGTTAAATCAGAACAGACAGCACTGAACAGCCCTGAAGTGACACACAGGCTAAATCAGAACAGACAGCTCTGAACAGCCCTGAAGTGACACACAGGCTGAATCAGAACAGACAGCCTGAACAGCCCTGAAGTGACACACAGGCTGAATCAGAACAGACAGCACTGAACAGCCCTGAAGTGACACACAGGCTATATCAGAACAGACAGCACTAACAGCCTGAAGTGACACACAGGCTAAATCAGAACAGACAGCACTGAACAGCCCTGAAGTAACACACAGGCTGAATCAGAACAGACAGCACTGAACAGCCCTAAAGTGACACACAGGCTAAATCAGAACAGACAGCACTGAACAGCCCTGAAGTGACACACAGGCTGAATCAGAACAGACAGCACAGAACAGCCCTGAAGTGACACACAGGCTAAATCAGAACAGACAGCACTGAACAGCCCTGAAGTGACACAGGCTAATCAGAACAGACAGCACTGAACAGCCCTGAAGTGACACACAGGCTAAATCAGAACAGACAGCACTGAACAGCCCTGAAGTGACACAGGCTAAATCAGAACGAACAGCACTGACAAGCCCTGAAGTGACACACAGGCTAAATCAGAACAGACAGCACTGAACAGCAATGAAGTGACACAGGCTAATCAGAACAGACAGCACATGAACAGCCCTGAAGTGACACACAGGCTAAATCAGAACAGACAGCACTTAGCCCTGAAGTGTCACACAATCAGAACAGACAGCACTGAACAGCCTGAAGTGCACACAGGCTAAATCAAACAGACAGCACTGAACAGCCCTGAAGTGACACACAGGCTAAATCAGAACAGACAGCACTAAACAGCCCTGAAGTGACACACAGGCTAAATCAGAACAGACAGCACTGAACAGCCCTGAAGTGACACCACAGGCTAAATCAGAACAGACAGCACTGAACAGCCCTGAAGTGACACACAGGCTAAATCAGAACAGACAGCACTGAACAGCCCTGAAGTGACACACAGACTAAATCAGAACAGACAGCACTGAACAGCCCTGAAGTGACACACGGCTAAATCAGAACAGACAGCACTGAACAGCCCTGAAGTGACACACAGCTAATCAGAACAGCAGCACTGACAGCCTGAAGACACGGCTAATCAACGACGACTGAACAGCCGAGTGACACCAGTAATCGAACAGACAGCATGACAGCTGAAGTGACACGGCTAAATCAGAACAGACAGCCTGAACAGCCCTGAAGTACAGGTCAGAACGACAACAGCCTGAAGGACACCAGCTAATCAGACGACAGCACTGAACAGCCCTGAGTGCACAGGTAATCGAACGCGACTTAGCCCTAAGTGACACGCTAAATCAGAACAGACAGCCTGAACACCGAGTGACACCAAAACCCAGCTGAATGACAACGGCATGAAAGCCTAAAGTGACACACAGGTAATCAGAAAGACAGCTACACCTGAAGACAACAGGCTAATCAGAACACAGCACGAACAGCCTGAAGTGACACAAGCTAAATCAGAACAGACAGCATGAACAGCCTGAATGACACACAGGCTAAATCAGAACAGAAGCACTGAACAGCCTGAAGTGACACACAGGCTAAATCAAACAGACAGCACTGAACAGCCCTGAAGTGCAAGCAACAGAAACAGACGACAGCCCTGAAGTGACACCGGTAAATCAGACAGAACATGAACAGCAAGAAGTGAACAGGCTAAATCAGAACAGACAGCCTGAACAGCCCTGAAGTGACACACAGGCTAAATCGAACAGACAGCTAAACCCTGAATGACACACAGCACGAACAGACAGCACTGAACAGCCCTGAAGGCACACAGGCTAATCAGAACAGACAGCACTAACAGCCTGAAGTGACACACAGCAAATCGAACAGACAGCACTAACAGCCCTGAAGTAACAACAGGCTAAATCAGAACAGACAGCATTGAAACAGCCCTGAAAGTGAACACAGGCTAAATCAGAACAGACAGCACTGAACAGCCCTGAAGTGACACACAGGCTAAATCAGAACAGACAGCACTGAACAGCCCTGAAGGACACAAGGCTAAAATCAGAACAGACAGCACTGAACAGCCCTGAAGTGACACACAGGCTAAATCAGAACAGACAGCACTGAACAGCCCTGAAGTGACACACAGGCTAAATCAGAACAGACAGCACTGAACAGCCCTGAAGTGACACCAGGCTAAATCAGAACAGAACAGCACTGAACAGCCCTGAAGTGACACACAGGCTAAATCAGACAGAACAGAACAGCACTGAAGAAAGACAGCCGAACAGCCTGAAGTGACACACAGGCTAAATCAGAACAGACAGCACTTAGCCCTGAAGTGAAACACACGCTAAATTAGAACAGACAGCACTGAACAGCCCTGAATTGACACACAGGCTAAATCAGAACAGACAGCACTGAACAGCCCTGAAGTGACACACAGGCTAAATCAGAACAGACAGCACTAAACAGCCCTGAAGCGACACACAGGCTAAATCAGAAAGACAGCACTGAACAGCCCTTAAGTGACACACAGGCTAAATCAGAAACAGACAGCACTGAACAGCCCTGAAGTGACACACAGGCTAAAACAGAACAGACAGCACTGAACAGCCCTGAAGTGACACACAGGCTAAATCAGAACAGACAGCACTGAACAGCCCTGAAGTGACACACAGGCTAAATCAGAACAGACAGCACTGAACAGCCCTGAAGTGACACACAGGTAAATCAGAACAGACAGCACTGAACAGCCCTGAAGTAGACACACAGGCTAAATCAGAACAACAGCTTGAACAGCCTGAAGTGAACACAAGGCTGAATCAGAAACAGACAGCCACTGAGCAGCCCTGAAGTGACACACAGGCTAAATCAGAACAGACAGCACTAAAACAGCCCTGAAGTGACACACAGGCTAAATCAGAACAGACAGCACTGAACAGCCCTGAAGGACACAGGCTAAATCAGAACAGACAGCACTGAAACCCTGAAGTAACACAGGCTTAATCAGAACAGACAGCACTAGCCTGAAGTGACACACAGGCTAAATCAGAACAGACAGCACTGAACAGCCCTGAAGTGACACAGGCTAAATCAGAACAGACACCTTAAGCCCTGAAGTGACACACAGGCTAAATCAGAACAGACAGCACTGAACAGCCCTGAAGTGACACAGGCTTAATCAGAACAGACAGCACTACCCTGAAGTGACACACAGGCTAATCAGAACAGACAGCACTGAACAGCCCTGACGTGACACAGGCTAAATCAGAACAGACAGCACTTACCCCTGAAGTGACACACAGGCTAAATCAGAACAGACAGCACTGAACAGCCCTGAAGTGACACACAGGCTAATCAAACAGACAGCACTGAACAGCCCTGAATTGACACACAGGCTAAATCAGAACAGACAGCACTGAACAGCCCTGAATGACACACAGGCTAAATCAGAACAGACAGCACTGAACAGCCCTGAAGTGAACACAGGCTAAATCAGAACACACAGCCTGAACTGCCCTGAAGTGACACACAGGTTAAATCAGAACAGACAGCACTGAACAGCCGAAGTGACACACAGGCTAATCAGAACAGACAGCTCTGAACAGCCCTGAAGTGACACAGGCTGAAACAGAACAGACAGCCTAACAGCCCTGAAGTGACACACAGGCTGAATCAGAACAGACAGCACTGAACAGCCCTGAAGTGACACACAGGCTATATCGAACAGACAGCACTAACAGCCCTGAAGTGACACACAGGCTAAATCAGATAACAGACAGCACGAACAGCCTGAATAACACACAGCTGAATCAGACAACAGACAGCACTGAACAGCCCTAAAGTGAACACGGGCTAAATCAGAACAGACAGCACTGAACAGCCCTGAAGTGACACAAGGCTGAATCAGAACAGCAGCAGCACAGAACAGCCCTGAAGTGACCAACAGGCTAAATCAGAACAGACAGCACTGAACAGCCCTGAAGTGACACAGGCTAAATCAGAACAGACAGCACTGAACAGCCCGAAGTGACACACAGGCTAAATCAGAACAGACAGCACTGAACAGCCCTGAAGTGACACAGGCTAAATCAGAACAGACAGCACTGAACAGCCTGAAGTGACACACAGGCTAAATCAGATCAGACAGCACTGAACAGCCCTGAAGTGACACAGACAGCACTGAACAGCACCTGAAGTGACACACAGGCTAATCAGAAACAGACAGCACTTAGCCCTGAAGTGAACACCGCTAAATTAGAACAGACAGCACTGAACAGCCCTGAATTGACACAGGCTAAATCAGAACAGACAGCACTGAACAGCCCTGAAGGACACACAGCAAATAGAACAGACAGCACTGAACAGCCCTGAAGCGACACAGCTAAATCACAAAAGCAATGAACAGCCCTAAAGGGCACACAGGCTAAATCAGAAAAGACAGCACTGAACAGCCCTGAAGTGACACACAGGCTAAATCAGAACAGACAGCACTGAACAGCCCTGAAGTGACACAAGGCTAAATCAGAACAGACAGCACTGACAGCCCTGAAGTGACACACAGCTAAATCAGAACAGACAGCACTGAACAGCCCTGAAGTGACACACAGGTTAAATCAGACAGACACTGAACAGCACTGAAGTGCAACAGGCTAAATCAGAACAGACAGCTCTGAACAGCCCTGAAGTGACACCAGGCTGAATCAGAACAGACAGCACTGAGCAGCCCTGAAGTAAAACACACAGGCAAATCAAACAGACAGCACTGAACAGCCCTGAAGTGACACACAGGCTAAATCAAACAGACACAGAACACGAAGAACAGCACTAACAGCCCAGACACACGGGCCTGAAAAGACAGCTTAACAGCCGACAGCACACAGGCCTTAGAACAACAGCCTGAACAGCAAAGTACACAGCAGCTGAAGACAAGCACATAACAGCCTGCAGTGACCCAGGCTAATCAGAACAGCAACTAACAGACCGAACAGCCCACAGTGAACAGGCTAACAGAACAGACAGCACTGAACAGCCCAGTGACACACAGGCTAAATCAGAACAGACAGCACTGAAAGCCCTGAAGTGACACAGGCTAAATCAGAACAGACAGCACAAAACCCTGAAGTGACACACAGGCTAATCAGAACAGACAGCACTGAAAGCCCTGAAGTGACACACAGCTAAATCAGAACAGACGCACTGAACAGCCCTGAATGACCACAGGTAAAATCAAACAGAAAATGAACAGCCCTGAAGTGACACACAGGCTAAATCAGAACAGACAGCACTGAACAGCCCTGAAGTGACACAGGCTAAATCAGAACGGACAGCACTAAACAGCCTGAAGTGACACACAGGCTAAATCAGAACAGACAGCACTGAACACCCCTGAAGTGACACAGGCTAAATCAGAACAGACAGCACTGAACAGCCTAAAGTGACACACAGGCTAAATCAGATCAGACAGCACTGACAGCCTGAAGTGACAGACGCACTGACAGCTGAGTGACACACAGGCTAAATAAAGAACAGACAGCACTTAGCCCTGAAGTGAAACACACGCTAAATTAGAACAGACAGCACTGAACAGCCCTGAATTGACCCAGGCTAAATCAGAACAGACAGCACTGAAAGCCCTGAAGTGACCACAGGCTAAATCGAAACAGACAGCACTGAACAGCCCTGAAGCGCCCACAGGCTAAATCAAAAAAGGGACAGCACTGAACAGCCCTTAAGTGACACACAGGCAAAATCAGAAAGGACAGCACTGAACCCCCTGAAGTGACAACAGGCTAAATCAGAACGGGACAGCACTGAACAGCCCTGAAGTGGACACACAGGCTAAATCAGAACAGACAGACTGACAGCCCTGAAGTGACACACAGGTTAAATCAGAACAGACAGCACTGAACAGCCCGGGAGTGACACACAGGCTAAATCAGAACAGACAGCCTGAACAGCCCTGAAGTGCACACAGGCTGAATCAGAACAGACAGAAATGAGCACCCCTGAAGTGACACCAGGCTAAATCAGAACGACAGCACTGAACAGCCCTGAAGTGACACACAGGTAAATCAGAACAGCAGCACTGAACAGCCTGAAGTGACACAGGCTAAATAAAAGACAGCATGAACAGCCTGAAGTAACCGGCTTAATCAGAAAGAAGCATTAGCCTGAAGGGGACACACAGGCTAAATCAGAACAGACAGCACTGAACAGCCCTGAAGTGACACAGGCTAAATCAAAACCCGAAAGCACTTAGCCCGGGAAGTGAACACAGGCTAAATCAGAACAGAAGCATGAACAGCCCTGAAGTGACACAGGCTTAATCAGAAACAGACAGCACTGAACCCTAAAGTGACACACAGGCTAAATCGAAAGAAGCATGAACACCCTGACGTGACACAGGCTAAATCAACAGACAGCACTTGCCCTGAAGTGACACACAGCTAAATCAGAACAGACAGCACTGAACCTGAAGTGAAACGGTAAATCAGAACAGACAGCAGAACAGCCCTGAATGACACACAGGCTAAATCAGAACAGACAGCATGAAAGCCTGAAGTGAACCAGGAAAAAAAACCCGCCTGAAAGCCTGAAGTGACCCAGGCTAATCAAACAGACAGCATGAAAGCCCTGAAGGGGGGGGACAACAGTTAAAATCAGAACGCAGCACTGAAAGCCTGAAGTGACAACAGGCTAAAAAAACAGACAGCTCTAAAACAGCCTGAAGTGAACACAGGTGAATCAGAAAAGACAGACCTGAACAGCCTGAAGTGACACAAGGCTGAATAGAACAGACGCACTGAACAGCCTGAAGTGACACACAGGCATATCAGAACAGACCAGCACTAACAGCCCTAAAGTGACACACAGGCTAAATCAGAACAGACAGCACTGAACAGCCCTGAAGTAACACACAGGCGGGATCAGAACAGACAGCACTGAACACCCCTAAAGTGACACAGGCTAAATCAGAACAGACAGACTGACACCCCTGAAGTGACACACAGGCTGAATCAGAACGACAGCACTGAACAGCCTGGTGACACACAGGCTAAATCAGAACAGACAGCACTGAACAGCCTGAAGTGACACAGGCTAAATCAGAACAGACAGCACTGAACAGCCTGAAGTGACACACAGGCAAAATCAGAACAGACAGCACTGAACAGCCCTGAAGTGACACAGGCTAAATCAGAACAGACAGCACTGAACAGCCCTGAAGTGCCCACACAGGCTAAATCAGAACAGACAGCACCTGAACAGCAATGAAGGGGACACAGGCTAAATCAAAACAGACAGACTGAACAGCCCTGAGTGACACACAGGCTAAATCAGAACAGACGACTTACCCCTGAAGTGTCACACAATCAGAACAGACAGCACTGAACAGCCCTGAAGTGGCACACAGGCTAATCAGAACAGACAGCACTGAACAGCCCTGAAGTGACACACAGGCTAAATCAGAACAGACAGCACAAACAGCCCTGAAGTGACACACAGGCTAAATCAGACAAGACAGAAACTGAACAGCCCTGAGTGACACACAGGCTAAATCAGAACAGACAGCACTGAACACCCCTTTGAAGTGACCACAGGCTAAATCAGAACAGACAGCATGAACAGCCTGAAGTGACACCAGGCTAATCAGAACAGACAGCACTAAACCCAGCCCTGAAGTGACACACAGGCTAAATCAGAACAGACAGCACTGAACAGCCTGAAGTGAACACAGGCTAAATCAAAACAGACAGCACTGAACAGCCCTAAATTGGGACCACGGGCTAATCAGAACAGACAGACAGCACTGAACAGGCCCTGAAGTGACACACAGGGCTAAATCAGAACGACGCACTGAACAGCCTGAAGTGGACACACAGGCTAAATCAGAACAGACGCACTTAGCCCTGAAGTGAAACACACGCTAAATTAGAACAGACAGCACTGAACAGCCCTGAATTGACACACAGGCTAAATCAGAACAGACAGCACTGAACAGCCTGAAGTGACACACAGGCTAAATCAGAACAGACAGCACGGGAACAGCCCTGAAGCGAACACAGGCTAAACCCGAAAAGCCCAGCACTAAACCAGCCCTTAAGGACACACAGGCTAAATCAGAACAGACAGCACTGAACACCCCTGAAGTGACACACAGGCTAAAACAGAACAGCCAGATGAACAGCCCTGAAGTGACAAAGGCAAAATCAAAAACAGACAGCACTGACGGGCCCTGAAGTGACACACAGGCTAAATCAGAACAGACGCACGGGAACGCCCTGAAGTGACACACAGGTTAAATCAGAACAGACAGACTGACACCCTGAAGGACACACAAGGCAAAATCAAACAGACAGCTCTGAACACCCCTGAAGTGACACACAGGCTGAATCAGAACAGCAAGCACGGGAGCAGCCCCTGAAGTGACCCACAGGCTAAATCAGAACAGACAGCACTGAACAGCCTGAAGTGACACAAGGCTAAATCGAACAGACAGCACTAAACCACCCCCTGAAGTGACACAGGCTAAATCGAACAGACAGCACTGAACAGCCCTGAAGTAACACAGGTTAATCAGAACAGACAGCACTTAGCCTGAAGTGACACACAGGCTAAATCAGAACAGACAGCATGAACAGCCCTGAAGTGACACAGGCTAAATCAGAACAAAAGCACTTAGCCCTGAAGTGACACACAGGCTAAATCAGAACAGACAGCATGAACAGCCCTGAAGGGACACAGGCTTAATCAGAACAGACACCCTTTTAGCCCTGAAGTGCCCACACAGGCTAAATCAGAACAGACAGCACTAAAACAGGCCCTGACGTGACACAGGCTAAATCAGAACAGACAGACTTAGCCTGAAGTGACACACAGGCTAATCAGAACAGGACAGCACTGAACAGCCTAAAGTGACACACAGGCAAAATCAGAACGGGACAGCACTGAACAGCCCTGAATTGACCAACTGGCTAAATCAGAACAGACAGCACTGAACAGCCCTGAAGTGACACACAGGCAAAATTTCAGAACGACAGCACTGAACAGCCCTGAAGTGACACAGGCTAAATCAGAACAGACGCATGAATGCCCTGAAGGGGACACACAGGTTAAATCAGAACAGACAGCACTGAACAGCCTAAAGTAAACACACAGGCAAAATCAGAAAAAGACAGCTCTGAACAGCCCTGAAGTGACACACAGGTGAATCAGAACAGACAGCCCTGAACAGCCTGAAGTGACAACAGGCTGAATCAGAACAGACAGCACTGAACAGCCCTGAAGTGACACCCCGGGGCATATCAGAACAGACAGCACTAACAGCCCTGAAGTGGCCACACAGGCTAAATCAGAACAGACAGCACTAAACGCCCTGAAGTAAACACAGGTGAATCAGAACAGACAGCACTGAACAGCCCTAAAGTGACACACAGGCTAAATCAGAACAGACAGCATGAACAGCTGAAGTGACACACAGGCTGAATCAGAACGACGCACAGAACACCCCTGAAGTGACACACAGGCTAAATTCAGAACAGACAGCATGAACAGCCCTGAAGTGACAAGGCTAAATCAGAACAGACGGGCACTGAACAGCCTAAAAGTGACACACAGGCTAAATCAGAACAGACAGCACTGAACACCCCTGAAGTGAAACAGGCTAAATCAGAACAGACAGCACTAAACCCAGCCTGAAGTGACACACAGGCTAAATCAATCAGACAGCACTGAACACCCCTGAAGTGACACAGACAGCACTGAACAGCCCTGAAGTGACACGGGACAGCACTGAACACCCCTGAAGTGCACAGACAGCACTGAACAGCCTGAAGTGACACAGCAGCATTTGCAGTCCCTCCTCCAGTGGGTGGCCTCTTGACGGCTCGCATTAACTGCCCCCTGCGGATTGTCAGTGCTGAAGCTGCAGCAGCCTGGGCCTGGTTTGGGCCCTTGGATGGGGGAAGGAGGAGGGGGGGCGGGGGAAATGAAATAAAGCAGCAGGGTACAGTGCTACTGAAGTGGCACAAAACAAAAAAAAAAAGGCCCAATAGAAAAACCCGACATTTGTTTTAAGGTGTTTTTGTTTTTGCTGTCCATATTTCTTGCACCACAGCAGTTTCATTCACATACATAGTCCTTTGAATGAAACTAAAAAACGGGTTCCGTGTGTGAAACGTACATATGCATAACTCTTGCACATGCGTCAAACCCCATCATTAATTTTCGGAAGGGGAAGGCCGTGTGGTGGTTGGTATGGATGACACGTTACACACAGCATGCCCCTGCGTGAGAAATGGAAAGAATGCAATCATGTAGCGGGGTTTGTCACGTGGGTGATGTCACGTGGTAATTGTCAAGGGAAACGCTATGCTCAATCCAACTCAATCGCGCTAACCAAAACAAACATCAAATTCAAACACGGAAATACGAGTACAAAAGAACTGAAACTTTACTGTCACAAAAAAAACAGATGTTCACAACTGTTTACAAAATATTAAGGACGGGTATACATTTATAACTTAAAAAGGGGATGTAAATAAATGGAAGGGACCACACCCCACACACGCACACACACCCACACACACCACGCACACACACACAACACAAAATTCGAATCTTTCCCCTAACAGCACCCCCCGGCCCGGATTCTGGGGGGGCCAGGAGGTAGGGGAGAAAAAATGATAAA
>JAFLJL010001336.1:0-38235 GCA_018398815.1 Conus ventricosus | reverse complement strand
ACAGATATCGGCTGAAATATGATCTGTTTGGAATAGTTTGACTGAATGTTCATTAGTTTGAAAATATGTACTATTACAAGCTTCTTCATCTTTCAGTATTGTTGTTTATTGTTACAGCACTGTTTTTGAGAAGAAAACAAACAAAAAAAAACACTGAATGATGAACGTACTAATGGCATATGTTAGTCTGGATTTGTACTTGAAAAACAAAACAAAAAATAGTTATCCCCTCTCTCTCTCTCTCTCTCTCTCTTCTCTCTCTCTCTCTCTCTCTCTCTCTCTCTCTCTCTCTCTCTCTCTCTCTCTCTCTCTCTCTCTCTCTTTCTCTCTCTACTGTTGATCACATGTTAACATTGATAGCATTTATACAAAACAGTTTTGTTTAAATCGTAAATTATATGTTGCCTTTATTGATTTTGAGAAGGCTTTTGATTCGGTAAATAGAACTTTATTGTGGCCTGTATTGCTGAAAAACGGTGTTCATGCGAAACTTTATAAATGTGTTCTTATAAGTATGTATGAATTTGTGAAGACAAGAGTGCGATCTGGTGCAGGTTTGACAGAGTACATTAAATGTACTTCTGGTGTGAAACAGGGCGATGTCTGCAGCCCTGTCTTGTTTTCTTTATTTATTAAGGAATTTACACAGAGAATGATACGTCGTGGAAGGCACGGCGCACATTTAATAAACGATTCTCTAGAAATTTTCATTCTCCGTTTAGCTGATGATGTGGTCTTGTTATCAGAAACAGTGATACGATTACAAACTCATTTAAACACTTTACAAGGTGTCGCTGCTTCATTACAGTTAAAATTCAACCTGTCAAAAAGCAATATAATTGTATTAAGGAAGGGTGGGTATCTTGCAGCGAGAGAAAGATGGACAAACAACGGATCTATAATGCCTGTTGTTAATGTATATAAGTATCTGGGTATCTACTTCTCCACACATTTGAGTTTTGCCTTTGCTTGCAAGGATTTAGCAAGTAGAGCAAAATATCCATTATTTTGCATTATGAAAAAAAAATATCATCGCTAAAGAACGATTCCCATACTCTGTTTTTGAAATTGTTTGATTGCCAGATTCAACCATGTTACAGTATGGAGCTGAAATATGGGGCCTTGATGCTGCCACTGTGCACTGTGAAAATATTCATCTTTTTGCTCTTAAGAAATTTCTTGGTGTATCTTTGCAAACCCCGAACGATTTAGTATATAGTGAAACAGCAAGGCATCCTATAAGTTTGAATTCTGTTGTTAAATGTATCCGATATTGGTTAAAAATTGTTCAGATGCAGGAGCACAGATTACCACTCAAAGCGTATGGAATGTTGTTAGACTTAGACAATAGAGGTAAGAAAAACTGAGTGACCAAGGTGAGGATGAAACTGTATCAATATGGTTTCAGCTGTGTATGGATGAACCAAGGTGTGAGTGATATGAATGTTTTTATTCGGGTATTTCGAGAAAGACTGACTGATTGTAGTTGGGAAAATTGGAATTATGCCAGTTGGAATTATGTGCATAACAGCGATAGGTTTGAATCATATAGAACGTACAGTCATTTACGCTGTTTAACTGTATATATATATATATATATATATATATATATATATATATATATATATATATATATATATTATATATATATATATATATATATTAAAACAAGTTAAAAGAGGAATCTTAAAACTATCTACAAATTTGTTTCAAGCGTGTTGCGCTGTCATCAGGATAGTTTTTGGTTTGCCCACCGCCGATATTATATAGCGTGTGGGCTCCCGTTTACGTTTGCGGTTGTTTGCACGTGCGGGTTGGCTGCACGTGTTTTTTTGGGCTTTCAGGTTTTTGTTTTGGGTGTGTTCACTAACAACGATTTGAATTTATGCCTGCAGTTGTTTACTATTTCTGTTTTGGTGTTTAAAGTTGCTAAGTGTGGTTTGCATAGTATTAATCATTTTTCAGTTAAACATAGGTTGCACCTTTTTGAAACATTGCTGTATGGTGATGCTCTTTTTATGATTTTCCAGGATATATTGTAGCTTGTTTTTGCCTCTTTAAGTTTCCAGATATATTTGCTCAGTTCTGTTTGGTTTTTATATTTTTCTTTATTAAATGACTGTTTGTGGTTTGCATATCTGGTTTTGAAGTGGTTTTCAGTGATCCCTATGTATGTTTCTTTTTCATTTTCTGATGTCACAGTAGCCTGGTATACAATGTTGTTGTGAAGACATTTATTGTTTAGTGGGCACTGCTCCTTTCTGGTGCAATTGCAAGATTTCCTTTCTTCACCCTTCTTTGCTGTGTTGATTTTCATTTTGTTGGATGCGTCAATTAGGTTTTTGAGGTTGGGCATACATGAGTACGATAGTTTGACAGTGTTTTTGTTAAATATTTTGGACAGTTTGTGTTCTTTTGGAAATGAAGTTGTTAGGATTTTGAAGAATTCTTTCCCTATGTTTGTTTTGAGTTTCCCGTCGTATGGGGGGTTATACCATATGATTTTTCTTTTCCTATTTTTCTTGCTTTTATTTGTGTTGTTGTCTGGGTTGTATTGTAATTTGTAATTGTATCCACTTGTTTGTAGTGCCTCCTGGTATTCTACTGCTGCATTGTTGAACACCTCTCTCACTGCATGACAGGTTTGATAGTCTCTTGCTTATGCCATGGGGTATGGTCTTTAATATAGATTGTGGATGGTTACTTTTGGTGTGTACATAAAGAGGTGTATCGTTGGGTTTCTTGTATGGTTTATATATGTGATTGTTGAGATCCAGTGTTATGTCTAAGTAGTTCACTACCTTTTTGTTTGCTTCAATGGTAATCTTTAAGTTGTGGTTTTGGAAGATTTTGCATCGTTCTTTCTTCTTGTTTTCGATGGTTCTTGGATTGTTGGTTAGTGCAGCAAGGCCATCGTCTCTGTATAGTCCGACTTGTTTTCCGAGTTTTTTCTTGATGTTGGACAGCATGAATAGTCCGACCAGTTCACATGTTTCTGCACCATCATATGATCCCATGGTTACGTCGAATGTTGAGTTTCTGTTGGTTTTCCTGATCCAGGTTTCATTGTTGCTGTGTAGTAATGTTTTCTTGGTGTGAGAATGATTTCTATTTCTGACCTGTTATGTCTGTGTGGTTACTGGCAAACTTCAGGGCTTTGGTGAGTAGTTCCTCATCTATAGATGGGTAAAAGTCTACTATGTCAAATGTGATGAATGCTGTATTACTTTGTTTATTGAGTTTTTTGAACCATTGGATAACTTCGTATGTGTTCTTCCAGAGGTTGTATTCAGAGTTTGATTTTACGTTCTTCATTATTTTTTCCAGAATTTTCTTGCTTATTTTGCCTAATTCAGATTTGGATGGGTTTATTAGTCTACATGTTGGATTGTTATGAAAATTGGGCTTGTGGTCTTTGAGTGTTATGAAAGCTTCTTTTGTTGCTGTCGCTTCTATCCTGTCACTTAGGTCTATGCGCTCTGCAAGTTCTTTTTCTTTAGTGCGGATACTGTCATGTATATTTTTGTCGGCTTTTTTTGTAGTTTTTCTGGATGGTTTTGTCAAGGAGTTGAAAGTATTCTTTTGGTTCCATTTTGTAGTAATTGCTAGTTTTATCAGCCTTCACAAATATATTTTTGTCATTTTGTACTTGTTTTATTTGTTTTTTTTAGTGTTGTTTGGAAACCGTTGTTAGATTTTTTGAATTCAATATTGGTTATCATTCTTTTCATTTGATCTTCAAAAGGTTTCATTTCGTCTATGGCTGGTGGTGATCGCCATGATTTGAAATCGTAGGTGTTTTTGTCCTTTTTTTTGCATTTGGGTTCAGAAAAAAGAATGCTTTCCATCTCATATTATGTACAAACTTTTTCTGTTTGTTCTATTAATTTTTTTTTATATATGATTGCGGATTTGAAAACGGTATATTTTTTGTTGACTGCCTAAAATTGGTTTCCTCCATTTTAAAATCTTCAGGCCACAGTGCTCAACGTGAGGAGCGATTAAGATCAGTATATTTAAAATGCCTAAAACAATTTTTAAGTGCTCAACCCCATCGGCGGTGGGCAAACCAAAAACATCCTGATGACAGTGCAACACGCTTGAAACAAATTTGTAGATAGTTTTAAGATTCCTCTTTTAACTTGTTTTAACTAATGTTGCTCCCCAAGGGGTTGAACACTTAAAAAATTGTTTTAGGCATTTTAAATATACTGATCTCTCTCTCTCTCTCTCTCTCTCTCTCTCTCTCTCTCTCTCTCTCTCTCTCTCTCTCTCTCTCTCTTCTATATATATATATATATATATATATATATTGAAACAATGAGGTAAACAACTAATCTGCTGTTATCCAAAATATTTCGGCTACTTAGCCTTCTTCAGCAGGAGTTCTTCGTTTGTAAACAAACGCAACGTCATTATGTCTTTTCGATTAGTTTTACGTCAATTGATGACGTCCTTGTGCTCCTTGTCACATCAAAACATTGAGCCCACGTGGTGCCAGAGTTTTTAGCTTGAAGATCCAGAATCGTTCACGCTGTTTTCGTCTGTCTGTATTGTTTGTGTGAATCTTTCTACGGGAATGCACCCGAGGTTCTGCAGTGTGTGGTTCGGTTTGTTAAAGTGTTGAGCGACTAGCGTGTGTGTCATTTTGTTGATGTTTGATCTGTGTAGGTAGAACCTCATCTTCAGAGTGTTCTTAGTTTCCCCGACATACTGTGTGTTGTTGCATGTGTTGCAGAGAGGATGTAGATGATGTTGGAGCTGTTGCATGTGAGTCTGTGTCTTATGTGGAATGTCTCTTTTGTTTGCTGGTTTTGGAATGTGGTTGTCTCTACAAGGTGTTCTGACAGATAATGCATTGTGAACTCAGGCACTTGAATGAGCCAGCATCAGGGTCTCTTGGCACTGGGCAGACTGGATGGCATAAGAAGACTCCGCAGTGAATGGCATTTGCGTTCACCAAGTAGAGGTGGCTCTGGAACTGACCTACTCATGTGTTCACTGTTCTGTGTCATCTCACTGTGGAGTTCTCTCAGCAGTTTCGGAGGGGAGGGTTGCTGGGATGGTGTGTCACTACAAAAGGGACTCGTTGGTTCTTCTTTTTAGGTTTGTATGCGAGGCAGACCGAGCGAGGCATCCTTATGGCTTTAGGTCTGGCATTTCTGATGGTAGTGTCTTTGTGGCCTGTGTTTTTCAGTTGTTCTTCCAGTTCTTGGCAGCGTGCCTCAAAGGTTTCTGGAGTCGAACAGAGCCGACGTAGTCGTAGAAACAGGCTGTATGGAAGGTTTTTGATAGTGTGAGCGGGATGGCAAGACTGACTATGGAGATAGGCGTGAGAGTCAGTGGGTTTTCTGAAGACATCAGTGTTGAGAAATCCGTCGTTGAGGGTAATGGATAAGTCTAGAAACGCGATCTCTTTTGACGACGAAGAAATCGTGAATTTGATTGTTGGATGATAGCTGTTGAGGAAACTGGAAGAATTGGTCCAGCTCATCTTGGGTCCCAGTCCACAGTAGGAAAATATCATCCAAGAATCTCTTCCACACGTCCAAAGAAATGTATAAAGGACTGTCTCGAAGTATGTGATGTTCAAGCCATCCCATGAATAGACTAGCGGCGCTGGGAGCATTGGAGTCCCCATTGCTGTTCCTAGTACTTGTTTGTAGCATTCGTCTTCGAAACTGAAGTAGTTGTTACTGAGAACATGGTTTGCAATTCTGAGGACATCTTCCTGGGTGGATCGTTCGGAAGTTGCTCCTTTTCCAAGAAGAATTGTATAGCAGTCAGCATGTCATCGTGCGGGATGTTTGTGTAAAGGGACGTTACATCTATGGTCACCAGTTTGACGGTTTCTTCAAAAGGTCCGAGTTCCATGTTCCATTTTGCAATGATTTGAAACATGTGGGTGCTGTCCTTTATGTAGCTTGGGAGGAGAGTTGTGTGATCCTGCAACCAAGAGTCCACAAGTTTTGACAGCTTTTCTGTCGGTCCGTTGATGCCTGAAACAATAGGGCGTCCAGGGGGGTTGGTAAGTCCCTTGTGGATTTTCGGTAAAGTGTAGAATCTGTGACAGCAGACTTTGTTTGGTTCCACCTGAGTCCATCGATATGTGGTTTGGTTAATGATGTTTTGTTCATACAGTTTTTAGCTAGCTCGTTTGATACCTTTGCTATTTTTGCAGTAGGGGTCTTCTGTTACTTTGATGTAGTGGGATTCATTGTTGAGCTGTCTCATTGCTTCTTTTATGTAATCATGAGTATTTTGGATGACGATGGCGCTCTTTGTCTGCTGTACTGATACGTATAGTTCTATCATAGACCATGTCTCGCAGTTGTTTCAATGCCGTTTATTGTTCTTTATTGAGATTTCTCTTTAGGCCGTCTTCCACACCTGTATGCAGTCGTGCGACTCTTGAGGTCTGACAAAAAGCGTCAAGTGCGGGGTCTTTTCCAGAAGGAGGTTAATACCATGTTTTCTTATTAGAACTTTGGAGGATCTAGAATCTCAATTTCTTTTTGGTTTCTCTGGATCAAAATACAGTTCTCTGAGACGTACTAGTCTGCATCCTTCTTGAACATCTTCTTCTAATTGATTGTGATAAAGTGATTGGGGGGTTGGACAAAATTTTTGGGCCGAGAGCTAGAACATTCTTTTGATGTTCTGTCAGGGAAACATCTGACAGATTGACTACTGTGTCACCAGCATGCTGAGGCGGCAATGCGGCATATGGTGTTTTACCATTGGAGTTGCCTTTCCTGATGAATCTTCTATTTCTTTTTGTTTTCATTGGGGAAATTTCCTTTTTGGGTTTGCTGGACTTTGCGTCATTTATGAGTTTGTCGAGTTTCTTTTTCTTCTTCTTGTTTAGCTGTCTGTTTTGTGTACGAGTTTTGCTTTTCGGTTGCTCCAGCAATGTTCAAATCCTGGAAGTCTGTCAATTGTTGGATTTTGAACAATGTGCTATGGATTACACTTTCCTCTTTTTTACTTAGCGATTGATAAGCTTCACAACAGAATGAAACAATGTCTTTACTTGCATTTTGATCAGGTCGTCAATCCGTTTGTGAAGGTACTCGCATTCAGGGAGCGCACTTTTACCAAAATTTAGCCACATACCCTTAGGAATGACGTTGTGTTTCATACAAGAAGAGAGGAACAATGATGTGATTTTAAAACGGTTCAACTTGTCCTGACGCCTTGACAGTTGGATGATTTCTGGTCAAGGGACGTGGTGTTCATGCCGGATCCCATGAGGGATGCAGAGGAGATCGTTGACTTCAAGGAATAAAACGGCAAAATGGACACGTTAAAGATGAAGGGTAAACAGCAGACTTGGATCAAAAATGTACTTGTGTACCTCGCATAATACATAAGTAATGAAACAATGAGGTAAACAACAAATCTGCTGTTATCCAAAATATTTCGGCTACTTAGCCTTCTTCAGCAGGAGTTCTTCGTTTGTAAACAAACGCAACGTCATTATGTCTTTTCCATTAGTTTTACGTCATATATATATAATACTGACTTCCATAAAAAACGCGAAAAATTGAAAGGCTATTTTTCGGGTGAAAAGGGGTGAATATACAATATTGAACCATTGTGGCAAGTTGTTTGGGTCCAAGACTCACGTGCAGTGAAAACAATGTGTGAGCAACACATCATTCCGGCATTGGGAGGGTCAACAAAAATGGCAAACTGGTTGCTGCATGTGAGGCACGTGCACACCATGCAGAGCAACGTTAACAGCGACAAGTACGCAGGCATGCAGCCTTTATAAAGCCGCGCTAAGGTTCACATAACGACTTGCCGTCTGAGCGCTACAGAGATGCCAAGACTACGAGCAGGGAACGCAATCGTGCCCTAGGCCATCTGGAGGCTGGTGTGGATGCCAGGCAGGTCGCCAACATCTTAACGTCCACATCTCTACCATCTATCGTCTGCAGCACCGCATGCGAGTCACTGGTACCACTGATGATCGTCCCGGCCGGCCGTCCTCGGGTCACCACACAAGAGAGAATCGCCATTTTGTTCGAACCCATCTGCGGGCAGGCGGCAAACAGCCGCTCGACAGGTGCCTGGGAATCTCCAGCAACGAATCAGCCTCAACACTGTGCGGCAGCGTCTTCAGGAGAAACGGGCTGGCATGTAGGCGTCCTCACAGAGGTCCGGTACTGACACCAAGACACGGCAGGACAGGCTGCAGTGGGCACAAGCCCGAATCAACTGGCGCAGGCAGCAGTGGGGAGCATACTGTTCTCAGATGAGAGCCGTTTTTGTATTGACATGGCTGACGGTCGTGTCAGAATATGGCGTCGACTGGTGAATGCTATGCTGACTCCTGTGTGGTAGAGCGGAACCCCTGGGGAGGCCCGAACGTTATGATATGGGGTGCAATTGGCATTAACCACGCCATTGGACCAGTCATCTTTCAGAACATTGGTCCTGGTCGCGGACAGGGTGTCAATGCACAGCGCTACATCACCAGGTGCTCAGACCCCATGTCATTCCTTTTTTTGCGCAACACCCAAACTGGACATTCCAACACGACAATGCAAGACCACACACAGCCAGGGCCACCCAGCAATTTCTTCAGCAAAACAACGTCAATGTGCTGCCCTGGCCAGCCCTCAGTCCGATTTAAACCAATAGAACATTTTTGGGATGAACTTGGCGGACGGTTGGACCTCCTGCGTCCACGACCAGCAACAGCGGCTCAACTTCACCAGGCCATCGTCCATGTGTGGGCTGGTGTGCCAAGGGGATGCATCAACCACCTGGTCCACTCAATGAGCCGCAGGTGTCAAGCAGTTGTCCATGCAAATGGTGGCACACACGGTATTAGGACTTCAAGCTGGTTTGTCACGTGACTTGGATTTTCCACACAAAGACATATTGCTGATGACATTTTCACACATTACCGGTGTAATGAATCAAATCACGTTGAATTCTTGCTTCCACTCTGTACAATTGTGACCAATAAAATTCGCCCCTAACCTTCAGCTTGTTTTGCTTTCGCGTCTTTTTATGGAAGTCAGTATATATCAATGAAGATGGACAAACAACTAAAGCGTATCATGACTAGATTCAGATTCAGTGTGTTTGATATTGTGCTCATCATTTTCGTTATAGACAATTATGTGACAGAAATCTAATTTGTCCATTGTGCCAAAATCTGAAAGATGAAGTTCATTTTGTACTGACGTGTCCAAGATTAAGAGACCTCAGAGAGCATTCATATCTCCGCCTGGTGGTTCTTCGGAGCCACTTGCCGGTCTCAAGCTGGGTAAAGGGGGAGAGTTGGGCGTGGGGCTAGCAACCTCACCCGTAAAAACATTACCGCTACGGAAACGACGCAAGAGAAACTACTCCATCTGGCAGAGGGAGTGTAGCAGACCAGCAATTGGACTTAGGGATTGGAGGGGGACTGGTTTTGTTGCGGTTTCCGATTCACACTCGGTTATACTCATTAACATTCACTTCTCACATTTTTTACTTTTCATTCAAGTGCCGCAACATTAACTAACTCGGCCTAGCATTAATACGCTCTCTGTACTCCCAGTAAATTAATACTCAAAAGACCCAATTAACACCACAATTTTCTAATTTTAATCTATCATCAGATCCATTCCTCCTTCCTAGCCAAAACAAAACAACTTCACCGAAAGTCACTGTTCAAGGGTTTTCATTACAATTGGAGATATTGTGTAGATGTAAATGCATCCATCTATCATCACAGACTTAACAATCTCCTGATTCAATGTCCAAACTGCACAGGCCTGATGGAATTCCTTTACGTGTTGGATCTCAGACTAATGTCCAACTGCAAGTCAGCAAGATAGATATTCAGGGATGAGACCCAATGGTCAACTTACTGGACCTGCAGAAAAGAACCGAGGGCAGTTTGAATGTCTCCTGAGCTGTAAACTCTCCAAGTCAATCTCATTCCGTTACCAAACCACACACAAATATTAATTTACATTTGGCAGTACGCACGAACGCCTCCCCTGTTGTGTATTATTTCTGACATTTTGAATTCAGTTCACAGCGCAGTAGCAGGCAGTCCAATTCAGCACAATTCCTTCGCTCGTCATGGATAATTTCCACCATTCAACTCTGCCGATAATGTGATGATTCACAAAGATGTCACGCTTGATCACAACACGGCTGGCACCCAAACTAGTAAACATCAAGTTCAGTTATCATATAAAAAACATATTCTTTTTCTTGGAAAGACTAACATTTCATCCACTATATCTGGTTGTCAAATGACAAACTCCAATCTCCTTAGTCGTGTCCGCTTCTGATGTCATATATAAGCTAATTTGTCTCAAGCCTTTTGACGTCATTTCATTTTGTTCGTAATTCTGGTTCCCTCATTAACCCTTTTATCTTCCTTTCACCTTACACTCTTTCTGGTGAATACAACATCAGTTGTTCCCATCACATGACAGGACCAAAGCGAAAGGACGGTCTCTCCAGCCACGATAGCGGAACTCCTAACGCAAATCGGCCACATGCGAGTTGGATTTGGGAACGTGCGGACTTTTTACCAAGCTGGAACTTTAGCACAAACTGTGTAATGAGATGAAGAACTACATCCTGAGCCTACTAGGGGTCACGAGGGCAAGATGGACAAAACAGGTAGGAAAACAGGTGGACTGTGTACTGGAGGAAAACCATCTTCTTGGTCAGGTAGGCAAGTATGAACATACATCAGAGGAGTTCGCCCTCATTATTTGCAGAAAATCATGCAAAATGTCCGTTGCTGAAATGGAAACCGATCAATGATCGCCTGCTGGATGTGAGAATGAACTCCAAGTGTGCCAGCAATCTTTTTGCCTATGGCCTATGCCACCAATAGACAACACTGTATGAGGCGGACAAGGATCAGTGTACAAGTGCCGACTCCAAGCAAAATGGGATGAAATACCAAGACACGTTGTTCTTTCTGATAGGGGACTCAACGCTAAGAGTGGTAGCAACAATGAGAACAAGGAAAGAGTCATGGGGAAATAATGGAATAGGGAAACAATGACCGACAAACGGCGAACGACTCATCGTCCTCTGTGAAAAGAAATGATCTGGTCATGGCTGTACTCTTTTCGCTCACAAAACCATCCACAAGCTAACCATGGACATTCCCCGACGAAGACCAAAGAACCCCAAATTTGACCATATCTTTATCAACGGAAAAATGGTGGCGCTCACTACAAGATGTACGCAGTGATTGCGGAACACGCAGATGTTGGTAGAACATTATGTACCAGTAGGCGAAACTGACCCTCAAACTGAGGAAGGCAAAAGTTGGAGCAGTCGGAACTGCGCTTTGAAAAATGGTTGCCAAGCTAAAAGATCCAATCAACAAGAAAAGAAGAATTCTGCATCACCTTGAAGAATCGCTCTAGCGTCCTCATGATGATACAGCACTGACCTTAGACTGTTTCAACAAGGCTATATACCGAACAGCAAAGGAAGAGACAATAGGTTATAGGAAAAGTGTGAAATCTGAAGGGGATAACTGCCAACTGCCTACACATGGAAACCATTGAGCGAGAGAATAACAGATCATGAAAGAAACTGTTAGAGGCCAAGTCACCCTTGTAAAGGAAAGACTAGCATAAACCAGCACTGAGAGAAGACAAAAGAAGTGAATAGCTGTCTTGCAAGGGACAGATAAAAGTCTCTATGCGGAGAGACTTGCTGAAGACAGCTGAGGTCAGCAGAGAGATGAAGGATATGAGACAGTGTATAGAACCACCAAGAAGCTGCTGGGGAGTCAGAGGACCGAACAAGACATACCGTTAAGGGCAGGAGAGTAAGGAACACCTATCACAGAGAATGTGCCAAGCTCGCGAGGTGGAAATCAGAGAACACTTCCAGAGGAGCCTAACCCGCCTGATCCACCAACACCAGTTGAATTCCTATGGCTAGAGGTGGACTGGACGGTCAGCATGTGAGAACATCACGTAGAATGAGGTCATGGATGCCATCTGCAAGCTGAAGAATGGCAAAGCTCCAGGAGAAGATGGTTGTATGCCCCCGAGTTGGTTGAAGGCAGAAGAACAGGGGACACCTCTTATCCTCCAACCGCATCCTTCAGGACATATGGAAACCAGGAGACAAACCCCCGCTGACTGGAGAACTGGTACATAATCAAATTACCAAAGAAGGAGTCTAGGAGTAATGCAACGTGAATTGGAGCAGGTTCACCCTGCACTATTCAATCACGAGCATGTATTCAAGTCGCTTCTTACCCAGGCATAAAGAAAGAAAATAAAAAAAAAAAAAAAAAAAAATAAAAAAAAAAAAATAAAAAAAAAATAGGTAGATGAACATACTTCGCCAAGAGCAGGCAGGCTTAGAGAGGGGAGATCTGGCAGTGTTCAATTTTCGTCTTACGCCAGATCCTCGAAGCTGTCCCATGAATGTACAGTCCACTTTACGTGGTTTTCATTGATTTAGAGAAAGCCTTTGACCAGTTGACCGTGCTTCTCTCTGGATGAGCCTCGACACAACGGCCATATCCCCAGAAAATGGTTCAACATCATTCCAATCCCTGTATGAGAGCTTGGAGTGTACCCAGCTAATCAGTGTGTGTCATTCCCTTCACAATTCATATCCCACTTACACGCCCTTGACGGAAAACCATTCAAGGTGGGACAACGGAGTGAAACAAGGCTGCATACTGTCACCAATTCCTCTTTCTCCCTGGCCATCGACTGGTTGATGCGAAATCGTCACCCAGGGAAAGCACTGGGGAATCCGGTGGTCGTTGACCTCAAGGTCTTGGATGGACATTGACTACGCAGAGGACCTGGGTCTGCTGTCACAAAGCATCAGGTCGCAGCGAAGTCCGAAAGCTCATCGAGATAGCCTGCACCATTGGGTGATAAGGTCAACGAGAGGATGAGGCAGGTCATGAGAAAAATGTTCCATACAACAACCCATCACACGCTAACGGCAAACCACTTGATGAGTTCAGGAATTGTTATACCTGCGGCAGCAAGATGCCCACAAACGGCGTCTGCAACCAGGAGTCAACGCCCAGAATCAGCAAAGCCAACCAGCTTTCGCAGTGCTTAGGCCCATCTGAGATCCTCGTCCTAGCATCCAACGAAGATTCGACTCTTCATGAGCAATGTCCTCTGTGTCCTCCTGTATGGCTCAGAAGTGCTGGAAGACGACCGTGCCATTGAGAAAAAGCTGAAGTGTTCCAGAACAAATGTATGCGAAGTATCCTCAGGATCTTCTGGCCGAACATCATCTCAAAACGAAGAACTGAGGACTTGAAACAAGGACGTCTCCACAATACAGGTCACCATCCATGACGCGTCGTTGGAGATGGGCTAGGGCAGGTTCTGTCGCCATGCCACCCAGCTCACTCCCCAGAACAGCCCTGCGCTGGGACCCTCAGGTAAAAGAAAACGGGGGGCGCCCCGAAGGAAACAGGCGACAGGATCATTAGAAAGAGAGCTGAAGACCAAAGGACGGATCTCAACACAGCCCAGAGCAGCCGCAGACAGAGCAGATGGAGATCTCTTAGCTTAAGCTCAAGCGCCAGCAGGTGCACGGAGAGGAATGATGATGATGATGAGTAGGCAATTCATACCACATAAATTTATTTCAAGAATCCTTGTCTTTTCAAATCTGGTCTTGTTCTTGTCATCATCTGTGAACATTACTATTAGACAATTTGCTTTTTTCTTGTTATTATGCATTCCAGAGGCCGAAGTTATTATGTAACATGATGAAAACAAGTGTCATTATTGCGTTATGATTGGAATGTTTATCTCCATTCTAAGGGGCTTTGGCCCTTTATGAGAAAATCAATTTGAGTCTTGAGTCTTGAGTTCTCTCTATCTCTCTCTACTCTCTCTCTCTCTCTGTTTACACCATTTATGGACTAAAAAAATGGATTTCGACCTCCATTGCCCAAACTCCAACAGACCGGCAATTTGTCAGAATTGATCGTTCCGACAGTAATAACGAAATATGGGTCTAATTCCCGTCTGAGGCCATCAATAGTGACCTGTAGTGGGCAACTTAGTCAGAGGCGGTCATTAAAAGGAAGCGACTGCGTGCCTGCCGTGCCGCAAAATAAAACCAACGGATTACTTGATAGGCCTAGCGGCTTGCCCAGTGCAGAGGCCATTCTGAAGCCGTTAAAGCATTGTACCAATAGCGTGGCGTTTTTGGGTCCGTATCGCGCGAGATTTCGTTGCAACAGGACGCTTGTGGCATCAGACCACCAAGTAAACAAGAGTTTTCCGCGGATCTGTGTTGAATCTTTCCAATCACCAGACCAGTTGTTTGGGGACTGTTTGTCTCCGTCACTGTTAGACGCGGGGTTATGAGACCGACCGCATTCTGCTCCAGTGTGGCCATGAGCGCAGATACCGCAAGAATGTCCATACTATCGAGTTACAAGCAAGCTAGTTCTTCCTTACTCTGAAGTCGGGTCGCGCACTTGGTAATTTTTTAGGCCAAAGTGCAGAACAAACAGTAGGCTGCATGGTTTCAGCAGAAATGGGAACATCAGAATACTGGCTCCTCAATTAGAGAGGTCAGCTTGGCTCCACCTTTTAAAAACTCAGAAACATGAGATTTACTGGCTGGGAGATTCAGTCAGTGTGAAGTTGCATGTGTTAGATCACTTCAGTCCCAGAGATTTTTAAGTCGGTGTGGATAGCAAGGGGTTAAGGTTGAGGTTGACTGTTCATGAGATCCAGTTTTCTCTGGCTCTTAGTACACTTTAACTTATGTCACAAATCTGAAAATAGTGCAAGATATGATTCGGAAGTTCTTAAGTCTTAGCTAAGATAATAAAATTTCTTTCTGAGCATTGCCTGGTAAGTTATTTCTCAGTTGTTACCAGGAGGAAAGAAAAAAAAATGGATCTTTCGCATCATTGGAAATCTAACAAGACTCATTTAGAAGTCAGTTATCATCATTTCAAAATGGATACGTTGACACTGCCATGACTTCGATGTCAAGATGCTTTATATCCTCATATTGTTCTGAAGGATGCCCATTTACAGTGTAGCAATCATGAACAGCAATAGAAACTACTCAGCATTTCTATGGAATGATCAGCTCTTTGAAATCAAGGCTTTACCAATGGGCTTTCATCAGCTCCCCGTGTGATTCCACTAAGCTGTTGAATAACCTGTCTATTGCTTCCTTTCGATTGAATAAGGTCATGTATCGACGGGGTTTTTGGATGAGTCTTTGTTGGATTGGACTCACAGAGCGCAATCGGCATGTGGAATGTTACAGGGACAGCACTGATTTGTTTGAAAAGTTAGGATTTTTCATTTCGCACCCAACCCATGTCGGTTTTTCTGCCCACAACAGGATTCAATTGGCCTTGGAGTAATCATTGATTCCGTCGCCAATGAAAGTCAACATTTAGCACTGAATGGTCTGTCAGCATTACTGTCTTAGTTTTGTCAATGGTTCTTGAATGTGCAATCAGTCTCACAATCCGTGGGCTTGCTCATAGTTTATAGGAAAATCGTTGCTAATTTGTACTGTCAATATGTGAACTCTCTAATTACAGTTATGCTTGGAGAGAGACCAAAGATAAGCTTTTGTTGAGAGGAACTGAGTGTGACTTTGACCAACTCATGCAGTTGGTCTTTAGAATGTAAGGTGGAATTTTTAAATGGTTGGATTGTCAATGTGTCTGATACAGAGAATGACATTTGCAGTACTGAATCCAGATATACTTGTCACCACTGATGCTAGTGACTCGGGTTGGGGATGCGAGTGTGAAAGAAACAGCGTCAGTGGACATTGCGTTGCGCCAATGAATGGGTCTTTCACTTACTATTTTTTTTTTAATTGAAAGCTGTTTACTTGCTTTGCAGTCATTTTAGGGAAAGAAAACAAACATGTCCGGAAAATGATAGAATGACAACAGCTGTCAGTTTACAACAATCGCATGGGAACAAGCCATTCAGATCTATGTAATGACATGGCATTTTGGTCATGGTGCATTCTACAAATATTGGATCAGTGCAAAATTTGAAAAGAGGGGGTTAGTTCCCGCCAAGGACCAGACAAAACAGTGTACAGGACTAGACCAAAACCACAAAACCTGCCTTCCATACCAGACCCATGATCATATTCAAACATAATAAAAACCTAAAAGATTTTCGTGCAGTCCAATTGAACAGAATGTCCACCCCTACACCCACCAGGTATTTCACCCTTGCTACAAAACCAAAACTGCAAAATCTCCCCCTCACCACCCAGACACCATCGTACAGGGCCCCAAGGACTCCCTCACTATTAAACGCACATTCGGCGGCCAGAGTCGCAACATCTTTATACGCTATCCACAGCCAGCTGTGGGGCAAGATTTAAATAGGTGAAAATCCCGCACACTGGAGACACGTATCTCTGAACACCTGGCTGACATCCGCCACCACCGACCCCCAAATGGTTGCCGTACACTTCAACCACCCCAACACAACATTAATAAAGTGAAGTTTGGCACTCTGGCAATCACAGAGTGACAGCTTTGAGCGTACATCAAGAGAAACCATCACATTGCCAGACTGGGCACGCTACAGCCCAAGGCGTCAACCCTCCAACAATAACACAAATATGCATACCCAACCCCTCCCACACCAGTCGGCATAATCTTCCACCAACACACACCCACACACACACACACACACACACACACACACACACACACACACACACACACACACACACACACACACACCACACACACCACCACCACCACCACCAAACCCCCCCCCCATAACCCCTTCTTCCCAGTGCATACAGACGTTCCAGCCCCCTCCCCCCCCATTTATTGCTTTTCATTTGTTTTCTTTTTTTATTTTATTTATTTATCTATTTGTATTCATCTATTTATTATTATTCATTTATTCACTTATTTTTTCATTTCATTTAAATTTATTTACTTCTTTTTTTTTTAAACCTTTTTTTATGTATTACTTTTTTATATAATAACTTTTATGCTAAATAAAAAAACCCTTTTTTTTTACAAAAAAAAAAGTAATAATAATTTTTTTTATTTTTTTTACCATCGTTTCACACACCCCCCTTTCTTTTTTTTTTTTTTTCTGTTTTTTTTTTCCCCAAACCCCTTTTCCCTCTCCCTTTAACCCCTCGTTTCCGTCTGGCGGCCTTTTTAAAATTTGGGGGACAAAAACTTTCCCCTGGATTATCAAAATTTTGGGTTTTAAAATGGCCCCCAGGGGGTTTCGCTTTCAAACTATGTTTCATCCGTCTTCTTATGCATCAAGGGGGTGCTCCCCGGTACAGTTTTTCCCCCTTGTCTGTTTACTTCTAATTAATGACTGCAGAGGTAAAATGACAGCCTTATTTAAACTTCTTTGATGATACTGCAGTCAAGATCTCCCAAACCCAGATGATTTTTTTAATGAAATTATAAAAAATTTTCCCACATGGTGGACAAAATTTCCTTGATCTTAATGTCCAGAAAACAAAGGAGTTTGATCTTGACTTCCGAAGAAATATGATCCTTTTCCCAAAGTTTTACTGATCTCAGGAAAGGGAAAAGGGTTAAAAGGGGTTTGACGGATATAAGAACTTAGGTTTGTTATCGTAACAAACTTCCCTTTTCCCCATTTTAAATTCTCTCTCTGTTATAAAAATTAGTCAAGGTGAAATGCTTAAAAAAAATTGAGTTTACCCCTTGGAGTGAACTGTGACTTTTTTTAAAAAAACTTTTACAGAAGCAATATTAAATTTTGGGGATCACTTTTTCTTTTTTAGTTTTAGTATGGGGGTTTAATTTGGGGGAAAAAAAAAATGCTTGCAAAAAGATCGTAAAAGTGGTTTTTGGTAAAAATTATTGGTGTAGCCCCCAAATTTTTAGGGGGAAAAAAGTTTGAAAAAAGAGTGCCTAAGAAAGCTCGAAGAGGGGATGTGATAAAAACCCATCTCTTTTCCCCTTTTATGAAAATGCCTTCAGATAGACGTTTTCCGGAAACTAAAATGTAGAAAAAACAGATGAATCGTTGTTTCTTTCCCTTTTCCCCTTTCATTAAATAACATGCCCTGCCACCCTAAAGAAAAATTCAAATGCTTTTCTTTTTTAAGATGAGGAGAGTGTGGGGGCGGATTGGATAGGGGAGGGGGTGGGGTTTGGGGGGGGGGGGGGGGGGGGGGGGGGGGGGGGGGGGGGGGGGGGGGGAGAGAATGAGATGTAGTTGTTTTGGGGGGGGGGATGATAAAAAGTGATAATGTTTTTAAAAATTACCTATTTCTAAATTCCCGTTTTAAAAATGTTTTGTGTGTGGGTGTGTGTGTGGTGTGTGTTGGGGTGTGTGGTGTTGGTGTGTGTGTGTGTGTGGGGTGTGCCCTTTTTTACGGTTTTTTTTAGCAAACGGGTGTTTATTTTTTAAAAAAATTTGTGGATGAAAATGGAGTGTTTTGGGGTAGAGTTATTGATTAGTTTTATGTGAAAAAAAGGGCCTTACTTATTTATTTTTTTTTTAAATTTTTGGGCCATGTGCAGGTTTTTGAGTGATTTGCCCATTTACAATTCAATGTTGGTACTCATGTGTATGGGTTTATTGTGTTCCCACCACAACACAAAGTTTTTTATGAAAGAAAAAAAAAGTGTCTTAAATTTGGAAAAATTGAACGGAGGAGCGGGCTAAGTGGCTACATGTTCTTCTTGTCCCGTCCAAATATTGTGTGTTTTCCCCCGGCCAAAGCCCCAGAGGGGGAAATGTTTGTGTCTAGTCCTGTACTCTTGTTTGTGTCCTTGGCGGAAAATCCCCTTTTTTAAATGTTGCTTTTTTTTTCCGCCTCAGTAATTGTTTTAAAAACTTTAAAATTGCGTTGCGAAAAAGGGGGCCGGGTTTAAAAAGGAATGCTTTTCCGGGGAAAAGGTGGTCTGTTTGTAAAAGGAGTTTTTTGGGAATTGGAAAATTTGGGAAAATATGATGGATGATTGCCCCTTTTGGGGAAAGAATACATTTTTTTGAAATTTAAAAGGATTGAGTTTTGGAAAGGATGTACACGGGTTTGGTAATAAAAGATTGTCATCGGAAAGGGAAAGGGGTATCATTTTTCCCGGGAAAAATTTTAAAAAGAAAATTTGGGGTTTTGAAAAACCCAGAATGGATTTTTGTTTGTTTGGGGGGAAATTGGTAATCTTATGAATGAAAAAAAGTTTTGAAAAAATGGGCAAAATGTTTTGGGGTCAGTTCCCAAAAACATTTACGAACAATTTGTTTTGAAGGGGAAAAAGTTATTTTTTTTGTGACATCTTGTTAAAAAAACCCCATTTTTGTGGGATAAAAAACCCCAAAAAAAACAACAACAGAGGGAACATTAAAACTCCTCAACCCAAAAAGGAAGTGAGGCTAAATAGAAGGAACGGGAAAACTTTTTTTTTTTAAACCCGGGGGGGGAAAAATTTTAAAATTGCAGTCTAGACAAATGTACTGAAAAAAAAAAAAGGGGTAAAATGTGTTGTTCCCGGGGGGTGTGACTGTTTTGTGTGCATGTGAGTGGTGCCTAGGCCCGTGGCCCCCGCACTGTTACTTTGAAAACCCGAAAGGAAAACGGGAAACAGAAAACATCCCAAGGTTTGGTAATGACATGAGGGTTTTGCACTGTACCCTTTGTAAAACTACAGAGTAAAATCCCTTTCACAACACAACTGAAATTTTAATACTCGAAAAAAGGGGTTACATCCCCTACCTTATCAAGGTTTTGTTTTTGTAAATTTTTAAACTTCCTTTCCTTTTTTTTCCTTCTTTCTTTTCTTTTTTTTTCCCCTTTCTTTCTTTCTTTCTGTCTTCCGCCCTTCCCTTTCTTTCTCTTAAACAATGGGATAAAAGGGGTTTGGGGGGTACTTGAGAAATCCATTCTGAGACCGGGTTTTGCATGCTGATGCTAAAAGGCCCGGGGCCCCAGGGACTGGACTGTTTGTTGGTGAATATCAGGGGAAAGCCCCCCAACTCCCCAATATCCCCTTACACCCAATTTGAAATGCTTCTTTTTCCAAGTACTGAAATGTAAACTTTTTCTTTCCATTAATCAAAACTTTCCCATTTCCTTTCAAGGGACTGTTTGTGTGCCTAGACGGGCCCCCCTTTTGCCCCTGTCGTCTGCCCTTTGGGACCGGTTTCCCGGGCCTTTTCCCGCACACGTGTAGCTTGGTGTGTTGGCGCTCAAGGGCCACTTTCGGGCCCCGTACGGGAAAGCGGATTGACCCCCATGCTAAATTTGGCCCAAGACAAAGGCTGCCCCCGCAGGGGGGTTTGCCCTCAGGCATGACGTTGAGTGGGGGATAGCAGCCCCCAGAACATCCACCAGGAACCGGGAAAGGCGTCAGTCATGAGAGGGGAAATTTGGGGGCGGCGAGCGGGTTCTAGCTGGTGTGATTTTTAGAGTTGCCCAAAAAAGACGATGGGGTTGGCAAAAAAGATGATGTGATGTACACCTGGCCGGCCATTGTCACTCCCATCAGCAGTGTGTTCAAAATGCCACCCCATGTAACCCATGGTCAGGGGCACCCAGGGTGCTGGTCAAGGGGGGGGGGGACACACAGACTGCTTTGTGCTGTGACGTCCGGGGAAAAGAGTGGAGTGTGGGGAAGAAGGGGACACCCACCCCCCAAACACAGGACGGGGGAGGTCCCCACCTCCCCTTGCTCCCCAAACCCTGCGGGTTCTGGCCGGGTCAGGTAAACCCCAAGTGGACCCATGCCCGGACCCCAAGGATCAAGGGAGCACCTGGCACAAAAATTTTTACAAAAAGTGCAAAAGGGAAACCAGGGATGTCCCTCCACCCCTGTCTACCCACAGATACCCCCCCCAGTACACCGGGTTTCTGCCACATACACTCCAACAGAAAACCCCCCCTCAGAAAAAATTGGGGAATGGAAACTGAGATACAACGACAGCCACCTGCTCCTTTTCTCCCGACTACGTAGGGGAAGAAGAGGTTTACCCCATTGCCCAGAAAGGGGTCGCAGCGGCCAGGATGGAAAGTCACAGCCTTTTAGAGCGGGTGACCCAGCAGATTGTAAAGGGGAGGAGGGGAGAGGGGAGGGGGAGGGCATTTTGGGGGTTGGGGAAGTCTCCCAGGCAAGTTCTGGGGGCCCAACACAGTGTGGGCAGGTCTTTTATGTAAGAGTGTAACGGGGAAAAGGGGGAGTGAGCCAGGAGGGGGGGAGGTGGTGCAGGTCACATCCTGTCAGGGCCCAAATGTCGGGTTAAGTTTGGGTAGGGCAAAATCCCAGTCCCCCGTGCAGGCCCACTCGGGGGACGGGTTTTGAGGACGGTCAGTGAGGGACCATTTTTGACCGCCTGGAGTTTGGGGTGGGGTTGGTGATCCCCCCAATCGTGGCCTAAAAAACATTTCAGTCGGGGGGAAATTTGTCCCCCGCCCCTTTGAGATGATTCACATCTTTAAATTTGTCTGTGGTCAGTGGGGGGGAGGGGTTTAAAAACTGACATCAAAAATAAACCAATTTGGGGAAACGGGGGAAGGGGGGGGTGATGAGATCACAACGTTAAAGAGCCAGAAACACCAACAATTGGTTTGTTCCACAGCCCTTTCCCGGGCCTCGGTCACTGTCGTTGGCATCCAAAGAACGCAGTCAGGAAACCCCCCTTGTTTTGAACTTTCCGCTGCGTGAAAAAGACCCTGGACGTGCAGCTGGGCCCCGGGGGATTAAAAAAACCGTTATCATCCTGCTGTTTACAGTGCAGGAATCCATCCACAGTGGTCAGGATGCAGCCAGACGGGGAAATTACGGCCCCTGTAGAACCCGGGGACATGTAAAACTGCTCACAGTGAATTCATCCTCATGACCGGACAGTCTTTTTCCTGTCATTGCAGAGGACAAAGGACAGGAGACAGAAACCCATCCCCGGGGACCCTGGAAGTGGGTCTGTGGAAAACCCCTTTGCCCGTAAATTTGCCATTTTCTTTGGTAAGGATGGAAGGGGTTCGAAAAAAAACCCTTGGGCCAGACAGAGATGTATCAAATGAACCCCCGCAGGGGGGTTGAGGGGGGGCTGTTTCATGATCTTTGTTTTTAATTACTTTGGAACCCCCTTTTCGCTCAGTCTGATTACATCTAACAATTGCGGGTTTTGTTATATTCCAAAGCATCACACCCTTCTTCATGGGCCCAAAATTTAAAAAAATTCTGGCTAAAGCTGCCCCCGCTTCCATTAGAAAACACTGAAAAAAGGAAACAATGCCAGAATGTTAATGTAGGATTCAAGAGATGTGAAAAACCTGCTGTAAAAATCTCTCTTTTCTCTCTCTCTTCTTCTCTCTCTCCTTTTTCTCTCTCTCTCTCTCCCCTTCTCTCTCTCCCCTCCTCTCTCTCTCTCTCTCTTATCCTGAAGTGTTACTGGGGAAAGGGCTGCTTTTCCCCCTTTTCCCCCCGGACCACGCCCCGGGTGGGGGGGAACTGGCCCCTTTGCCCTCCGAAATAGCAGTGGACCCTCCCGATCCCTAGGCAGTGGGGCCCGAAACCCCCAGCCGTGGGCCATCAGATCCCCAGGGGAGTGGACCAGAACCAAAAGGGGAGTGGCCCCCAGGGAAAAATTGGCAGTGGCCCTCAGTACTCCCAAGCAATCGTCACCAGAACCCCGGGCAGTGGTTTCCAAAAAACCCAGGGCAGTGAACCACCGAACCCTAGGGGGTGGACCCAAAACCCTAGGGATTTGGGCCCCCAGAACCCAAAGGGAAGGGCGACCACCCGTACCCCGAAACAGGGGTCCAGAACCCCGTGCAGTAAAAACCAGAACCCCCGGCAGGGGGGACCAGTCCATGGGCAGTGGGCCCCCGTACCTTTGCAAATTTGGGGCCCCAAGCCCCCCGGGCCCCCCTAGCCCCCCGAACTTTTTGGGAGTGTCCCTGGAAAACCCAAGGGAGTGGACCATCAGATTCCCGGTTTAGTGGACCACCAGAACCCCAGGAGTGGACCCCCAGAACCCCAGGCAGTGGACCACCCGAACCTAGGCAGTGGCCCTAGAACCCCAGGCAGTGGCCCCCCAGAAACCCCAGGAAGTGGACCCCCAAAAACCCCAGCAGTGGGGCCCTAGATTCCTGGCCAGTTTGGGCACCAGAACCCCGGAGTGGAAAAACCAGAACCCCAGGGGGAGTGGCCACCAGAACCCTAAAGGGAGTGGGGCCCTCAGAACCCCAGACAGTGGACCCTCAGAACCCTAGGCAGGGGGACCCCGGACCTGGGGAAAATGGGGCCCCCAGTACCTGGGCATTTGGGCCACCAGGACCCTGGGCAAATGGACCACGAATACCCTGGGGGAGTGGACCCTCAGTTTCCCCAGGCCCGTGGAACCAGTCCCCAGGGGGTGGACCTTTAGTTCCCGGGCAGGGGCCCCCAGTCCCTTTGGGAGTGGGGCCTCATTTCCCTGGGCAGTGGGCCATCCGTACCCCGGGGGAGTGGCCATCAGTACCTGGGGGAGGGACCCCCAGGAAAACCCCGGGGGAGTGGACACCCGAAACCCCGGGCAGTGAACCCCCAGAAACCCCGGGCAGGGACCACCAGGGAACCCGGGGAGTGGGCCATCGAAAACCCGGGCCGTGGACCCCCGAACCCTTTGGGGAGTAGCCACCAGGGAAACCCCGGGCAGTGGAAACCCCCAGTTCCCCGGGGGAGTGGGGCCCCCAGAAAACCCCGGGCAGTAGACACCCGTACCCCGGGGAGTGGACCACCAGAACCTTAAACCAGTGGACCCCCAGAACCCTACGCGTGGACCCTCAGAAACTGGCATGGACCTTTATACCCTAGGGGAGTGGACCACCCGGGACCCCGGGCGTGGACCTCAGAACCTGGCAGTGGGCCCTCAGAATCCTGGGCAGTGGGGGCCACCTTTACCCCGGGGAGGGCCAACCCGACCTGGGCAGTGGACCTTCAGTACCCTGGGCAGTGGACCACCCGCCCCCGGGGGGAAAATGGCCACCAGAACCCCGAGCAGTGGGGCCACCCGAACCCTGGGTTTGTGAAACCTCAGAACCCCAGGCATTTGGCCCCAGTACCCTGGGGAGTGGACCACCGGGAAACCCCGGGCCCGAGGAAACCCCCAGAAACCCACGCCCGTGGACCATCAAAACCCTAGGCAAATGGGGTATCCGAAACCCCAGGCAGTGGACCAAAAGTACCCCGGGCAGTGGCCAAACCCGAAAACCCTTTGGTAGTGGACCTCAGAACCGGGCAGTGGGCAAAACGAACCCTGGGCAGTGGGCCCCCCGTAACCCCGGGCGGGGCCCCAGAAACCCCGGGAGTGGACCCCCAGTACCCTGGGGAGTGGGGCCCCAGTACCCTGGGCAGTGGGGCCCTCAGTACCCTGGGCAGTGGCCAAGTACCCTGGGCCGTGGACCCTTGTACCTGGGCAGTGGCCCCCCAGAACCCCGAGCGTGGACCCCCAGAACCCTGGGCAGTGAACCATCAGAAAAAAGGGAGTGGACCCCCAGTACCCCGGGGAGTGGCCCCCAGAACCTGGCCCGTGGGCCAACCAGAAAACCCCACGCAGTGGACCCCTCAGAACCCTAGGGAGTGGAAATATCCCGGAAACCCCAGGCGTGGCTAAACCCGTACCCGGGCAGTGGGCCCCCAGAACCCCAGGGAGGGACCATTTAGAAATGGGCAGTGGACAATGGAACCCCGGGCCGTGGACCATCCGTACCCTGGGCAGTGGACCCCCCGAACCCTGGGCAGTGGACCCAGTACCTGGGCGTGGGGCCACCAGTAATGGGCAGTGGAACCCTCCCGTACCCCGGGGAGTGGACCACCGTCCCCGGGCCGGGAATTAGTACCCCGGGCCCGTGGACCCCCAGTACCCCGGGCCGTTTGGCCATTAGTACCCCGGGCAAATGGCCACCAGAACCCTAGCCAGTGGCCAAATTTGTACCCCGAGAGTGGACCCTAGAACCCCCCGGCCCGTGGGCCCTCAGTACCTAGGCAGGGACCATCAGAACCCTGGGCCCGGGACCCTTAGTACCCCGAGCGTGGACCAACAGAACCCCGGGCAGTGGCCACCAGAACCCCAAGCAGTGGCCCCTCAGTCCTGGGGAGTGGACCCCCAGAACCCCAGGAGGGGGACCATCAGTACCCCAGGCAGGGACCAGTACCCCCAGGAGGGGACCACCAGAAACCCCCGGTAGTGGACCCCCAGTACCCTAGGGAGTGGGCCTCAGAAACCCCGGGAGTTTGGGCCATCAGTTCCCCGTATCTCCCTTTCAATTGCAGGATTTATTTTCCTTACAATTGCAGTGATTCTATTTTTCCTTTAATTGTGTGATTCTATTCCTTAAATTGTTTTTGATGCTATTCCTTACAATTTTTAGTGATTCTATCCATTCAATGTTGTTATTCTTTTCTTCCTTTTCAAATGCAGTTGTGGGTAAAAATGGAGGGGGGTTCAAAGCCTTGTTTTCTGTTCAGGGGTGGGGCGTCTGGTTTTAATTTTTGATGGCTTCTTTGACTTTTTTTTTCTGAGGAAGGGTCTGTAGATAGGTCTTGGTTTCAAGGGGGGCTGAAATGTGGCCCGTGGGTTTTACATGTTTATATATGGCAGAAGTAGATGGGGTTTGGGGTTCCCTTTTGAGGGTTTGGGGGGTGGGGCATTTGGGGCTCGCCAATGTAGGTTGGGTACAGTTTTTGAGCCCCTACCCGGATACCCGGTACATACACCCACACTTTAGGGGGGGTTGTTGTGTCTTTGACATGGGTCATTTGTGGCGTGGGAGTTTGGGGGGTTTGTGGAACCTTTTCTCCATGTTGTTGGAAGGGCCTGGCTTTGACGCCTTGGACTCCTTTAATGTAAAAGGTTCCCCCCTTTCACGTGTCCCCTTAAACTTTTGGAAGAAGGGTAGCGAATTCGAGGGTTTTCCCCCTTTATGCAGGGGGAAACCTTAGCGGAAAGGGCAGTCTTGATGTGTTCTTTTCTTTCAGCTCTTCCCCCGTAGTTTGGGAAAAAAAAGTTTCAGAGGCTTGTGCATGAGGGTTTTTGAAAACCCGATTCTTGTGCTTTCAGGGGTGGTTAGAGTGAAAGTTCAGGTATTGGCAGTGTGGGTTTTAGTTTTCCCTTTAAAAGGGGGTCTTCCCCCCTGTGTCATGGGTTCGGGTGATGAGTGTGTCCCGGAACGGGATTTCCCCTTTACTTTTGTTTTGGGGAAAGGGAAATTGGGGTACTGTGTCGATGGAATTTTAGGTGCGTGGTTTAAGCTGTAAATCCCTCTCCCGTTGGGGTCTGGTGTCAAACCCATAGCGCACCCCATGCTGGGAGGGTTGGCAGCAGTTTTGGGAATTTTTAAAAATGCATGTACCGGGTTTGGTACCCTGGGGGATATGGCGAACCCCTAGCAGCTCCTTTTTTTCTGCTGGTAGAACTAGGTTTGATGAAAAGTAGGTGTTTTGTGAGGCACAGTTCCCCCAAAAGTTCTAGACCTTTTTTTGTGTGAGTTTTCACCTGTGATGAAAAGGGGGTATTTAACCTCAATCTTCTCCCCAATGACGTGGAGAGCCTTGGGTACAGGGATGTAATGAAAAGTGCCAAACATATAAGGGGACATGTTTACCAGGGCCAGTTTCTGGTTTTTCCCCTTTTTTTGTAAAAAAGTCTGTGCTGTTTTGGGGGTTAAAGTGGTGTCGGGGCTGCCCGGGTGAAGGTCCCCAAAATTTGTGCAGGAATTTGGGGGGCATTGTACATGACACGGGCCCCAAAAGGGGGCCAATTTGGGGGGGAGGGGGGCATCCTTCTTGTGTATCTTGGGTTTAAAATTTTTAAATTAGGGGGGGATTTTGGGAAATGGGGAGAGACGTTTGGGAAAAAAAATTTGAGGAGAGGAAACTTCTTTCTTCCTTTCTTTAGTACGTTGAAAAAGCTGGGTTTTTTCACTTTCTTTGTTTGGGTCAGTCTTTGGGTTTTTTATTTGGGGGTCTGTATCCCCTGAGAAAGGGGTTTTACTTTTGGTTGTACTATCTTTCGGGAAAAATTTTGTGGGTTTACCTTTGTCAGCTGGAAGTATGACCACGCTGTCGTCCCGTTCAGTTTTTTTAAAAGGGTTGTTTTTCCCCTCGTGAAAAGTTGGGGCTTGGGTGGCTTATGGGTTTATGCTTTTTACCACTTCGGCCTAGGGGTTTGCTGGGCTTTGTTTTGATCTGGCTGACCTGTTCAGTGGAAACTATGTTTCCCTTTATGGTCGAAGTGGGCGGCCCAAAAAAAAGTTTTCGCCTTTTTCAGCACATTGATTATGTCATGAGAACAGGGTTTGGGGGATGATAAACCCTTTTTTTGTGTTATGGCGTTGGAGGTTTAGTAAGTTCGTTGGGGGGTTGTTTTGACGGAAAACGTTGAAATTTCGAGTTGCCCGTGTTTGTAAAAATTGAACTCGTGCGGGATGCGAAGGCGCATGAAAGTAAAATGTCGTCTGCTTTTTTCCTTTGGGGGGAGGGAAAATTTTGTAAATTTTTCCCCGTTTGTCTCTTTTGGATTTTGTTATCGGCCTTCGGAAGTTGTTTGTCGCATTATCTGATTCTTTCTTGGGTCAAAGTCGTTCAGCTTTCTTTTAAGATTGGGAAAATTGTTCCCCTTTAAAACAAAATTTTTTAAAAGAAGCCTTGGGGGAGTGATGTTCACGTGGAGTAGTTGAAATGTTTAGGTTTTGCCATCTTTTGTTTGAGTTGTGTTTTTCATGTTTCCTCATTTTCTTCAAGATTTTAGTCCCTGTTGGCGAAATAAATAAGAATATGGTTTCTGGAAATTTTGGATTCGCCTTAGGGAAAAATAGTTACAGATTTGAATCCCCCCTTACTTTGGGGAATATTTCGACAGGGTCGCCCCGTTTCTTCAGCTTTATGTTGGTTGTGGGCCGCGGCTTTGGGCCCAAATGTTGTGGGGGGGGGGGGGGGGGGGTGAACGGTTTTT
Organism: Conus ventricosus; assembly: GCA_018398815.1. Taxonomy (NCBI): domain Eukaryota; kingdom Metazoa; phylum Mollusca; class Gastropoda; order Neogastropoda; family Conidae; genus Conus; species Conus ventricosus. The sequence goes on along the minus strand of JAFLJL010001336.1, from coordinate 10,300 downwards.
AGGATTGATTGTAGATGGGGGAAATGTACCAGGTAGGGGGTCAAGACCCGACCCCTACCTTAAAATTGGCGAGACGCATGACCCCTACCACCCCTCTCCGGGAACCCCCGATCTACTTCTGCCTACATGAAAAATTTTCAAACCCGGCCACCCAAATTTAGCCCCCCCAAAAAAACCAAGAAAAAGAAAAAGAAAGGAAAAATCAAAATTTGACGTAACCCCTGGGATCCTATGATTGGTGCAGGGAAAAATGCGAAAATGGTTGGGAAATATTTATGCAATCCCAAAATCAAGAAAACTCGGAAAACCAAATTGGGTTTTTACAGAGACGAAGGGGGCCTTTTCTGCACTAAAACCCAAAAACCCAAGAACCATTGAAAATGTGAAGCCCGGCCAAAACAAAAATATTGCCCTTTAAAAGGGATTGCGATGGTTCCCTTTGCAGGGAGAGAAAAGTTTTCATATCTGTAAAAATATTTTTTTTTAAATTTTATTTTCCCAGTTTTCCCCCCATCTTCAAATCCCCCCTCCCTCCCCCCAAATCCAAAACTTTTTCCAGGGCAGTTAGTTTTTTGGGCCCCGCCCTTTTTTTTCCCCCCCCTATTAGGGTTGTTATTAAGTTTTGTCTGACTTTATTTAAGTTTAAAAAGGTGTGCCGTCTTGAATAAAAATTACTCTTTTGTTAAAGGGGTTTTCCCATGGGAGCAAAACACCCCCCTTGTTTATTTATTTTTTTAAATTTTGTTTTTTTGGTTTAAAGAAAGAAGGCCCAAAATAGCTACAGAGCTTATTAATTACTTTTGAGTTGGATTGGGGAGGGGGCGATAAAGATTTAGGGAAAAAGCAGGGTTTGGAAAAATTAATTATGTCTTTTTGAGCGCATAAAAAAAGCGGGAAGCGGGAAAGCCGGCCTCAGTAAAAATTTCCAGATTCTTTGGGCCCCAACCCGGTTTTTAAGTTGTTTGCTTTTTTGTTGATAATATGGCCTTTTGAAGGTGGGTAAACTAAAGTTTCTACCAGCCCCGAAGGGGTTGCTATTCGCTTTTAAAAAAGATCAGAAAAAAACTTTAAAAAAACAGCTGAATTTACAATTTTTTTTTTATTTTTTTTTGGGTTTAAAAAAAACTGTCGGGAAATCAGTGAATCTGGGGTTTAAAAATTATAATGAACCTTTTTTCCCAAAAAAAATGAAAGTATTAAAAAATTTGATTTTAGTGAAATTTTGGGTTTTTTTTGAATGATGTAAAAAAAAATAATAAAAAATCCCTGTGGGAAAATTTTAAAAGAAAACAATCAAATGATGAACATTTCCCGCAGGGATTTTGAAAAAGCAAAAATTTTTAGCAGGTGTTATTGTAAGGGTTTAAAATGTCTTGGGAAATGTTGCAACGCTTTGGGGGAAGAAAAAAAGCACGTTTTACTTACTTTTTTTTTACATTTATTTTTTTTTAATTTACCCTAAAAAGGGGGCTTTTAAAAATGCCCAACAAAGGGAAATTCGAGGATAGAAAAAAAATTAGTGGGGAAAAAATATTTGGTTGTGAAAACCCCAATTTAAACAAACGTTTAGTGAAGTAGACATGGACTTTATTACCCCCCAAAAAAGTTAGAAAAGGGGCCCCATGCTATCTCTAAAACCCCGAGTTTTTTTAGATGGAGCCGCAGTAAAAATTGCCGTTGGGGTTTGATTTATTATATAAGCTGATGATAGTAATAGCAAAATTTGGGTTTCAACCTTTAAAAAGAAAGGGAAATTATTTTTGCTATGCGCCCCCAAATTTGACTGGGCGATTACTTTCTTACCCCGTTTAACCATGTAGTGGAAGCAAAATTGCGCGGCCCCGGTGGTTTTGAAGGGGCCAAACCCTTTAAATAGATTAAGACAAACAAAGTTCTATCCTATAGTTTGGGAATTCTTACCCTTCCCCTTCCAAAAAAAGTTAGGGTTAAAAAAGAGAAAGGGCTTAAACATACATAACTCTGACAAACATGTGTTTTTTGTGGTGTGTTTTAGCACATTTATATCCTGTTAAAATCATGCAAACAGGTATTAATTATGAAAAAATACAAGATAGCCTGAACTTTGATAAATAAAAATTTTTCCCGTAAGTATAGAAAGTATATCTCGTTTGGGAAAAGAAAAAAAAAACCCAAACATCGTAAACGTATTTCCCCCAATGGTCTGTAGTAAAACCCAAACTTGTGCCTCTAAGGGTTTCTCCCAAAAAATCCTATTTAGGGGAACCCCTTAACAAACAGGTTTTGGGCTTGATATGTTTGCGATAGTACAAAGAGCCCTTAATTTAGGGAAAAATAAGCAGGGCTGTTTTGATATACATCAAAACATAATTTTAAAAAGGAGCTTTGTTTGAAGGGGTTTTGTTAGGGAAACCCCAAATATAGAAACAGCTGCCCAAAATTTAAAAATCATTGTTTAAAAATTTTTTTTAGTCTTGAACCAAATTCCCACCTAAACCAGGGTCTTTTAAAATTAGTTTTAAAAAATTTCCAAAATACAAAAGAGTACCTGGTTTATGCGATTTTAAACGCTTTGACAGTCTTGGGCTCCCCCAGCCCAAAAACCCCAAAAAAAAAACCTTATTAACCCCCCATCATAAATCCCAGGTCGATTTCTTTTAACATGCAAGCGTTTGGGCTTATGAATATAAGAGGGTTCCCCGCATTGACGTCTTTAGAAAAAATTTAAAAAAATTCTACCCTTGGGGTGTTTTCCTTTTTTTGACTCTGCCCCAAATTTTATGGGGGGGTTTAGTAAGTTTCAGGATCGTTTCAAGACTTTTTCAAACACTAAAACAATATTTTTACCCATCTTTGGGTGCGTTAAAAGGGTTTACCTTATGAATACATGAACTCGTGGGACAGGTTTGACAAAGACTCGCTTCCTCCTAAAGGCGCTTTCTTTTCTAGTCTTAGAGGCAAAGACATAACTGACTCTGATATGAATACGCACAGAAAGCCTGGACAGAATTACACTGTCAAACAATGGGTGATTATCATGATCAGTATTTATTGGCTGACGTGTGTTTATTGGCAGACGTCTTTCAGAATACAGATCTACATGCATGAAACATTACAGCTTAGACTCATTACATTACATCTCTGCCCCAGGCCTTTCTTGGGATGCATTCTTAAAGTCTACAAACATCCAGATCGACTTAATATCTGATCTGGATACACTCCAGATGATTGAAGATGGGCTGAGGGGAGGTATTAGCATGGCCTCACATCCTTACTGCAAAGCCAACAACAAATATTTAGATGACTATGATCCCACTAAACCATCCAACTATCTAATGTACTTAGACGCCAACAATCTGTATGGATGGGCCATGAGTCAGCCGCTTCCACTGAGAAACTTTACAATGATAAAAGGGCCTCATGATGTTAATACTGTGTTAGGAATATTGTCAGAGCTTCCGCCTGATAATCCAATAGGGCTAATCTTGGAAGTAGACTTAGAATATCCTTATGAACTACACGATCTCCATAACGATTACCCCCTAGCCGCAGAAAGATTAAAGATGAGCCCCACAGAACCTCCTAAACTTGTGCCTAATCTTCAACATAAAGCTAAATATGTCTGTCATAACAGACTGTTGCAGTTTTACCTAAAGCATGGGCTGAAACTAAGAGCTGTTCACAGAATAATTACTTGTGATCAAGAGCCCTTTATGAGGCCATACATCAAGAAGAATACTGATCTTAGAACCCAAGCCACTGACGCTTCAGAAAAAGACTTCTTTAAACTGATGAACAACAGCTGTTTTGGCAAAACTATGGAGAATCCACACAAACGCAAAGATGTGAAATTAGTTACAAAAGAAAAAACAAGCAGCAATTAAGCTGGCCTCTAAACCTATCAAGACTTTTGAAGATTTAACGACAGCCTGGTTGGCATTATGATGAAGAAAAAGGATGTTAAGTTGGACAAACCGGTGTTTATCGGCTTTACCGTATTAGAATTGTCAAAGTTATTGATGTTAGAATTTCTGTACGACTACTTTAAACCACTGTACCCAGAAGCAAGAGTCCTTTACACAGACATGGATAGTTTTATTTGGATGTTCCAACTGAAGACTTCTATAAGGATTTAGAAAACTGAGGTAGTTAAAGGAACTGATGGGTGGTACGACACATGCGAGTATCCCAAAGACAGTCCTTTACATTCAACTGTAAACAAGAAAGTGATTGGAAAGATGAAGGATGAACTTAATGGGACAGTTATACAAGAATATGTTGGCTTGCGGTCGAAGATGTATAGCGTTGCTAGCCAGACTTCTGTAATGAAGAAGGCTAAGGCATAAATAAAGAAGTTGTCAAAAAATATAACTCACGACAACTACAAGCAAGCTCTCTTTGAAAACAAAGTATTTTATCACACAAATGTTAATCTGCGCTCTACTCTTCATCAAGTAAAACCACAACTGTGTTAACAAGAAATCACTAGTCTCTAACAATAACAAGAGAACTTACGTCAATCCTGAGTTTTCATATGCTGTAGGGCATTGGAGAACTTTAAAAGATTAACTTAAGAACCTAACTAGTACTTACTTAAGAACCTAACTAGTACTTACTTAAGAACCTAACTAGTACTTAAAACTAGAACTTATTTTTTTTGCACTTTTCTTGTAATTTACTTGCACTTAACTTAAAAGTACTTTCTATAACTAACTTAACTTGTACTTATCTAGTTCTTAACTTGTACTTTACCTAGTTCTTAAAAACTATTCCATAGAAAATGGTCTACAGCAGGAGGTTGCACTTTTTGCAGAAGCTGGTTCTTCTTCTTTACTGTGGGGGCTTGCGGCTTTGTTGCTAGGTATGGTGTATAGGTATCTGTATGCTAAAAAACCACCAACAACAGCAGCTCCCAATACATAATGATACATCTTAATGTTTGATTGTGATTGTGATTGTGTTGTTGTTAATTGTGTTGTTGTTGGTGGTGATGTTGTATTACTTTCTAACAATTTTTTGTTTTGCTGATTGGTTTGCTTTTCTCAGTCTGTGCCATTCAACTAGTTTATGGCCGGCCGCAGCACGCCCAGGATTTTTAGCCTTAGTAACATTACTCACTTGTGGTACATTCACTTGTGGTACATTCTGCTCCTGTGGACTGTCCTGCGGCGTCTTCTCGCTCATTTTTTTTATTGCGATTAAATTTAATATGATCAAAATTAATATGATTAAAAGTAATTAATCCCATGATGAATGGACATAACATCGTCCCAAATCTGTAATACATGTCACATGCAAGAGTTTCTAGTGACTTGTTTAAAACCGGATCTTGTGATAAGTCGTATTTTAAATCTTCTTCTGAATCAACTGGCGCCATCTTACTTACTAACTTAGCATATAGACTAATCATTGTCTGACCCACCGATCTAACCATTTTTTGACCCTAGCTGTGCTTCGTACCAAGCGTAGTACTTCTCAACGACTGAAGTAGACAGTTGCTGAATCTGTTCAACACTTAGTTCAGTGCCTAAATACTGTAGAGTAGGTAAATATCTATGTTCAAGACCACCCATCTTATTTTGCACGAAAACCCCCCTTTTCACATACAAATCACGTCCTTCTCATGTCACTTTTGGCCAAAATTAACACCTGTTTTTAAACAAAATTAACACGCAAAACCTCTAAAATCGACGTAATCGTTACTTTAAAATGGGGTTTCCGTGCAAAAATAGGATTTGGTGATCGTGAACAAAGATATTTACCTTCTCTCTCCAGGGACATAAAAATCATTATAAAAAAGTGCAAAACTCTTCATATCTGGCCACATTACTGATCACCCCTGGGTCTAACTTGAGACCCTATGGCATAAAAATTAAGGGTTTACAGTAAGCTCTTCTACTTCCAGCACTATTAATAAATTAGAACAAACAACCGGCTTTTCATCTTGATTAGTTATTTTTACATCTAATGAATTTATAGGCCCCTCAATTAATTCTTTAAATTGACTGTTTCCATCAAACTTATGCAGCTGATAATCGCAAAACCCTGCCTTAATTGACGGCAGTGCTCGTAGAACAGTAGATGGCTGGCCATTAAACAAATTAGTATTTGTTTTTTAACTGTTGTAAATGGACATACAACATTGGGTTCACGAGAAAATCGGCTGGTCTACTGCCTACATACTCATAAAGACCGCTTTTAAGTGCATAGTGTTTTTAATATGATATGTTTCGCCACTATCATAAAAGCCTAAAATTCGAGCAAGGCTTCTAGGAAAAACGTACTCCCTTTTTTCTTCAAGTTCTGGAAAATTCATAGTAATTATAAGATTTGCCTCATTAATTTTTAACTTAATGCCAAAATTGCTAAATACTTCTCTTAAAGAACAAAAGCTGTGGTAACCATCGGGTATTTTTAAATGTTTTAATAGATCGCCTTGTTCGTCCTTAACATCCACCCAGTTATTCTTAGCTCTTTCAAATATGTTAATCCATTTTACTTTAAAACCAAATTCTTTAAGAGCAACCCATATAATCACCGCGCCTATTGTCAATTGGATACGTTAAGAACACACGTTTGTTTTGTTGGGTTATGTAGATGTACATCTTTTTATAACTATTTTAAAAACTATTTAAACATTGAACCTTTTAAACATAACGAAAGTGCCGCTTACAATGTAGGAGCGTTTTATAACCCCAAATCTTTGGACTTCAGTTTACTAAACATTGCAGTAGATGAATCATATGGCTTTCAAGTCAGACTTGTATGCCCACTAACTAAATATTTAAATCCGCCAATAAAGAGTGATAGAGTGCCATCAGCATGGTCATCTCGCCCTATGGCTTTTTTCCAGAATCAGCTAAAGTTTGCTATTTACTGCGCAACCACTGGCTGTGGGGTTTCATATGCAAACCATTTAAACCACCCAATCTTTTAGTAAGGTCAGTATATAACTTTCATGTTTATTACCAGTACAGACGAATACTAACTGAACTACAAGTGCCCCTTCCAAGCGACAACGCGTTTAATCCATTTAAAAGCCCAATGGACAATAATGCATATGAAAGAATCTGCAACGAATTTAACATTAATCCTTCAACTGACTTTAGACAAAAGTTAGACCGCAATCATGGGTTAGGCACATTGTATTTGTGGGGTGTAAAAAGAGAATATAATTATGATTACTGGCCTGGCCACACCTCTTTTCAACCAGACAAACAAGTTCGATTAGGGTCAATTGAACAAAAACATCCTAATGCGTGGACAACATTTATCTTAGATGAAAGTGAAGGCCTAACCAATGCCAGGAGTGCAAAGACTCAATGACTCCATACGAACATACGTTTGGTGTTTATTAGGAGCACAAGCACAGACTAAGTCTAGCATAGTTGATCAGTCTACAGGCTTTGATGCCAGAAAACAATTTCTAGCCAATTTAGAAGATGCTATTAACTCTGCTGTTGATTTGCCTTCCAGCATACAAAGGTATCAAGACGTTCTTGCACATGCTAGGTCAAAGGTTGACTTTGTTGTAGGCTATGGATTATACATGCTACCCTCTGACCTTAGACTACAGATTGGCATGATACAGAATTATAACAATGAAATCCTCATAGCTGGAGACGATCAAAACTTAGGGCACAATCAAGGCTTAAACACAAGGCCTGCTCCGTCCATTTTTAAAAAAGTATTTAGCCCTGAAGAAAGCGATCCAGTTATAAGCGCCCCACAGCCAGAAAGCAGCCCAGAAAGCACTCCACCTGTTGATCTGCCTCACACTGACAGTCATACTAGCGAAAAGACAGCCCTTGTTGTATTTTTAACTTTTACTGGATTAGCCATACTTTATTTCACTAAAAATTAATCCAGCAGCTAGCACTCCTAACGTCCACAGATGGTCAGCCATATAACCAGCAACTTTGCCTTTATAGTAGACAAAACCCAACTAACAACACTGCCTATTATGCCAGGCAGAGCATCAAGCGTTTTAGCTGCTAACTTCTTTAATAGGTTTGCCAGATGATGAAATTTGTTTTCTAATCCAACTTTTACCAGGCTGAGGCGTTGGAGGAGCTACTGACCCTGCTGGTGCATCACCTGTTAAAGCATAAACGAGTGTAGAGATAGCAAACCCAAACGCTTTTTAATATACTGACTATTGTAATTCCCTGTTCCTGAACAGAGTCCTTATTCTTTCTGCTAGCGTAGTGTTTTCATAAAGTATTCTGTTTATAGTTTCTCTTATTCTGCTTGTTTGTGATGCTAGCTGCGCTCTGTTAGTAGACAGCACTTCTAACCTGGCTTTCCTTAGCAACCTTAAATCTTGTATTTTCTGCTGTATTCTAGCCTTTTTTCTCGCCCTAAATTGTTATCGTCTGCATCAGCCAGTTTATTTTTTCTTCTTCTATCTCTCTATCTAGCTCACCAAGTTTTGCCAAATTGTTTTCTAGTTCACCCCTTATTGTACGTAGAGCAGCATTAAGCCCAGGATTGCACGCATAGGCAATGGAGAATCTTCAATTGTTTTTAACTGTGTCTCCTCATTAAAACTCGTTTCAATTTCTGCTATTAGTTCTTCTGCTCTTCTAATTGATTCATCTGTTTTTTTAATTGCATCATGTGCTTCTTGAGTTAAATCTTGAAGAGGTATGTTTTGTATTTCAGATTGTGTTGGCAGCCCCCGCTCCAAGTTCTGTAAACGACTTACGGCTTCGGCTCTAAGCTCTAAAAGGTTTAATTGTTCTGCCTTAGCAATAGGGAGTTTTCGCTAATTGTGCTTAGTTTTAAAAACTTGTTTGGGTTTTGCGTTGAAGCAGCTTTTACACGGCCCCCTGCACCAGTTTGTATATACAAGTGCCCACCATCTTCCTCAAAATCGTTAGGATCAAGCACGCCTGGTAGCTCTCGTCCTATGCTTCTATAGAATGATTCAATTCGCTGTCTCAATAGTTCTTGACGTTGTCCAGGGAGTAAAGAACCTGCTCCTTTAAGCTCTTCTTGCAATGAAGAGCCAAGTTCTGTTTCATCTTCTTCTTCTTCTTCAATAGGATTAATCGCGTCAAAATCTCCATCCATATTTTTTATTTATATTCTTTTTTGTTTTATAAAAAATGAAATCATATGGTTGTGACCTTGATCGATACAGAAAAGAGAAGGAACCCCATGGCGTAAAAGGTATAAGGCAGACTGTAATTAGTGTAATACCCCATCAACAGTTCAGCCCCGGGCAAGTTTTAACAGTTAAGTTTCCTGATCTTGGCGCTGGCGATGTTATAATGCCAGGCACTGCTAAACTATCATTCAAAATAGATATAAATCGACAGATCCTAATGCTACTGTTGTTGTCTAATTTGGGCAGAGCAATACGTTAAACATATGGCAATCAAACTGGAGGGCAGCGAAGTCTTTGTACTAGCAAGGCAGACATTTTTGCCTCCTATTCTGACCTATGGCTGCCTAAAAAAGAAAGAAAAGAGAACGTTTATCAGGGAATACAAGGCCCAAACGGCCTCAAGCACAGGCTTAAAGCGGAGGACGCAAAGGATGATGTTAAAGATGAGGCAGTAGCAGAAGCATTTGGCACCAGATTCTGCATCCTCTAGATTTTGAACTGTTAAAGACGCATATGCCATATTACCAAGGCACACTAAAAGAAAAACTTACTTATGAACTGACATTTAATCCTAGCGATTCTGTTGTTCTGTCTGAAGACCCTTTAGCAAATACACAGTCAGCGACATTTCTCTTGAGTTTAATGTTGTTACTAACTTGAACTGGCCGAACAATCTTAACCCAGTATAAAAATAAAACAGTTATTTATTATGAAAGAGTTATACACTCCATTACAGAAAATAGAAAAAGCGAGACACTCTCTGTAACATACATCTAAATCAGTCTCTGAAGTCTTTAAAAGGAATTTTGTTCTTGTTTACTGAAGGAACAACTCCTTTTCAGAGAGAATCAGAAGCGTTTTATAATCCAAAAATTGAGAAGGTTGACTGTGAATAAATGGCAAGTCTGATCAGTTGTATTCAGGTCGTGGACTTTTACCTCACCAAAAACTTTGAGATAATAAAATTTTTCTGGAGGTAGGCAAGGGATCCGCAGTTGATCGGGATGTAAAAATCTTGCTTTTTGATGTAAGATTGAAGATATTAATAACCAAATATGGGTGTGGTTGGATTTTAGATCCAATTTGAAAAGATTGTTTGGAAGTGGAGAAGGGTAGGGCAAGATGGTTTAAAAAAAAATATTACAAGAAAGCGCGGAAACGCCCCCCTAAAATGCTGTTTTTTGGTTTGTGATGCTCAGTTAAAATTGA
>JAFLJL010001335.1:95816-114586 GCA_018398815.1 Conus ventricosus | reverse complement strand
GGGGGGGCGTAATTCGTTCTGTCTCTGGTGGGGGGTCGGGCAGGACTCTTGGCATTGGGTCTTCGGACTGAGGGGTGTGGTTTTCGGGAGGCTGTTCCTGGCCCCAAGTGAGTCTCTGTTCTATGTAGAAGTGTGTCACAATTAGATCAAGGTGTGATTTGGTGACTCAGTAAATGTATGTGTAGGGGTGTAGTCAGTGTGTGGCGTTCCTACGTTGTTGTTTTGTCCAGGTTCTCGGGTGGGGTCGTTTTCGCTAATGCCACCGTTTCAGTGTGGATGAGCAGCACCGGTGTTGACCAGACGTCTGGGCTGATGTGACGGCCTGAGGGGCCGACCAGGCGGAGCTGACCAGGCCGACCCAGGCGGAGCTGACCAGGCGACCAGGCTTGCAGCCTGCCGCAGTTGTGGGCGTGCTGGGAAGCGCGCACGCCCATGTTTGGTGGTGGTGCAGACTCGTCCTGGCTCGTACATCCACATCTTTGGGCAGCTGATTTCCATGGCGTTAGTCGACTGGTGCCTTAGGCTGTGATTGCGTGTTTTTCAGCATAACCTTCGACTACGTTTTTTTTTTTTTTTACTCTTCAACTAGTGGCGTGTTTATCGTCTTCTGCATCGTCGTCGTCGTCGCTTTTGTCCACGTTACTCCGTCATCATCGGTGTGGGTGTGCAAAACAGATTAACTGAGCCGAATTGTGCGTCCCACAAGCTACAGTATGCCTAGTTTCACCTGGACATGCATCGGATACGACAATAAGTTGATTACTCATATGGTTTGGGGGGGGGGGGGGGGGGGGGGGTTCGTTTTGTTGAAGTTTGGTGCATCATGACACATTTAAGTGACCATTATTGTTGGTCACCGGTGGGTGGTTGCTTGGCAGCCTGGTTCTGATGTATGCTTGTGCTGTTGGTTGGATATTTTGTGTTGTGTGTACTGTTGAAGTTGGGAGGGTCTATCGTGCAGGATAGTGGTGTGTGCATGATTGTCAGCGTGACGTATTAAATAAATATATTGTTTATTTGTTAACGTTGTGTGGGTGTGTTGTATGAGAGGGGCGGTGTTAGTATAGGTGTTTCCCTTCAGACCTTAGCGCGTCTGACATCCTCAAGAATCCTAAAAACATCATTCCCAAAAGAACATGTACTATCTAAAAATATTTAATAAAAACACCATCAAGCTCTCATACTCGTGTATGCCCAACCTTAAAAATATAATTGATTCTTCCAATAAAACCAAAAATAATACAACCAAAGAGGGTGACGAAAGGATATCTTGTAATTGCACAAAAAAGACCAGTGCCCTCTGAATAACAAATGTCTCTACATAACATCGTGTACCAAGCTACAGTAACAACAGACAGTGATAAAGAAACATACTTAGGGATCACGGCAAACATTTTAAAACCAGATATGCAAACCATAAACAGTCCTTTAAAAATGAAAAATATAAAAACCAAACAGAACTAAGTAAATATATTTGGAAGCTCAAGATAAGAAAATAGATTACAACATATCATGGGAAAATTATAAAAAGAGCAACACCATACAACATTTCTAAAAATGCAACTTGTGTACTACAGAAAAGTGGCTGATATTATGTAAACCCCATCTGCATCTCTGAACTCTAAGTAGAAATAATAAACAATTGCAGGCACAAATGGAAATCTTTGTCAATGCACCAGAGAACAGGGAAACCTTCATCTGGCTCACTTTCGCCCTCAACCAGTTTTCGGGCGAAAGTGAGCCAGAATAAAGGTTTCCCTGTTCTCTGACAAGTAAGACTTCAATAACCAAAAAATAAACGATTATCTACAAACAAACATACTGTGTAGGGTTATCCGTTTTTAATACTAATTTACTAAACTTTTCAGATTTTAATTTTTGTTTAATCCTATGTTTTTCCTGGTCATTTTCAATAACATCATTTTCGCGCAAACATTCTTCAAATGAGTCTCTGTCTTTCATGTGAAATAAAAACTACAGTCTTTAACTGTTCTCTAAAGTCTTTTAAAACTGAGTTATATTTTTGGCATAAAATCCACACACTTATCCTAGCATGCCTTCCACTGAAAGCTAGTTTTGACAAAGTGTTTCTCTTTTAACTATGTCTCTTTCTGCTGAGCAGTCATCTATAATAAATAGTGTCTGCGTTCCTTCAAACAGTCTATAAAACTGTTCTAAATACTCACTCAGTTTATTGCTGGGATCAACTAAATATATGTCATCATCTGTCCATATAAACCTTCTATCATGATATGCTTTGTTCCATTTAAATGTTGGACAGAAAACCACAAATGAAAAAATTTTATAACGATAAACTTTTTGAACAGGCGGGGATAAATTTTGTTTTTCCAAAACCCCTCCCCCCCAAAAACAAGAGCAATGGGGAGTTTTTTCAAAAGTTTAACTGCTCCATATTTTATAACAGATTTATTCTAATCCAGTTTTTATTTTTACTACTCCCGTAAAAACCCTGTTTCATATAATAAAACCCTCGAGGCCTAAATTGGTAAATTAACCAATTTTCCTGAAAGATCGTTTTTTTTAAATTTAACTTTGATTTTGTTGCTTGTTGTTATAAAATTTAAATACTCCCCTTTTGTAAAGAAACTGGAACGTAAACTTTTAAAGCTAAGTTTTGCCAGCTAATTTTTAATTCCTTTTATAAGGACTCCTAACGCCCACAACCCCACCCCTCCCACATCTTTAAAGAAGAAATTTCAAATATCTTTGTGAACGGCCCTCCTAATTTTCTGTTTGGAAAGAACTGAAAATTTTGTAGAAGTTTTTTTTTCAACTGTTTTTTTCTGTGGAGGATGTACTTTTTTCCCATACGGCTTTTTTCAATTTCTTTTCGACATTATCGCCGGTAAAAGACTTACAGAAAAGGGGCCAGAGTTGAATGCTTTTTTTTAAAATTTTTTTTGGCGGTAAAAAAAAATTAAAGGGGCTTAGAATTAAAATTTTTTATTTCCCCATTCAAATAGGGTTTTTCTAAGTGCCATTTGAGGAGGTTTTCGAACTATTTTATTCATACGGGCCAAATTATTGCTTCTAGATTGCGTAGTTTTTCTAGTTTAGGAAAACCCTTTTTGTTGTCGTCAACCTTTTGTTTTTTAAAATCACCATCTTAGTGTACCAAAACCATACAAAGTGCCTATCTCACCTTTCTTTTTCAAAGTCCGCAATTGAAGGTCTTTTAATTCTGGGGTTATACACCTCACAGGGTAATGTAACTCCGGGTTTTTTCTGGCCCACCGACATTTTTTTTAGTAGCGATTTTTTTTTTTCCCAAAACAATGTGTAGGAACATTTCCCCCTTTTCCCCCGCGTGCTTTGATTTTTTATTAAATGATCCAACCCCCCCAAAAAACTTTTAAACTTAAATTGGGGAATTGTTAAAAATTTTCAAAACGAAATATGCTGCTTTCCCTGCGGAAGACTCTTAAAACAGTTGAGGGCCCCTTCCATCATAAAGTTTTCATCGTGCTTTGCTCATCCAAAGAACATAGAGTAAAAATTAATGCAAGACGAGCGGATTTTCCCCCCCATAATATTTTTGTCTGGCCAGCCAAAAAATGAGGGGAATTGCTAGTTGTAAACCTAACATTTTAGTAGCTCCTATCAAAAAAGTAAGATATTCTTTAGGGTTGATGTTAACATTGTTTTTAATTTGCTTGTTAAGTTTGAAGAATGTCGAAGTTTTCTTTAAAGCTTCTTTTAGTGAGCAAAAAACCCCTAAACCCTCAGGTATTGTTAACTGGCTAATTTTGGTCCCTGCTTTGGTAATTTTTTGAACTGTTATTCTTTCCCGGGTGCGTTATTTAAAACCAACGACTTTTTAGAAATTTTATGGGGCGCAAACCCTTGCTTCTGCAATTGTTCAATAGCATGTTCTAAAACGAAGGACGGTCTTTGGGGTTTTATTTTTACAAAAAATTTTTTTAAAACAGAATAAAAATGATGCATTCAATTTTTACGGGGAAAAAAATCGGGGGCCCCCACTACAATCTTAAAAAAAAACAACTGCACCCTCGACTTTTTTGTGACCCCGCTGCCCCTTTTCATAAAAAGGGAGTACTCCATTAACAGAATCTTAACCCCCCTATGAAAACGCCACATCAAAAAAGCGTGGTTTTTGTCATCCGATGCAGTTTTATCAAACCCGTTAAACTTGGTTTGTTTTTTTTTCGCATCAACGGGGTGGAGTGGCGTATGTGATCATTTAAATCCCATGACCTTTGGGAGCAGGGACAGATTCATTTCTATTACACCTTTAATATTTTAAAATGAACTGCAAGCGCCATTTCCAAATGACAAACCGTTTAAAACCATTAGCAACAGAATAGAAACTGAAGGGTTTTGAAAGGATCTGTAACGGAAATTTAATATTAACATTTAAAACAGGCTTTGGGCAAAAATTGGTCAAATCATGGGCCAGGGAAACCTTTATTTTCGGGGCAAAGCACGAAAGTTAATATGACTGGGATCCCCTTTCAAAACTTCTTTTCAGGCAAAACTGTTCAGCTGGGTCCCTACGCAAGAGCATAAACAGCATGGACAACATTTATCTTAGACACTTCTAAGGGCCTAACTAGGGCGGAATAGAACGAATAAACGACTCTATTCGCACTTACGTTTGGTGTTTGCTAGGGTCGCAAGCACAGGCAAGATCAAGCATAACTGATCCTTCTACTGGCTTTGACGCACAAAAACAATACTTAGCAAATTTAGAGGACGCCATTAATTCTACAGTTGATTTACCTTCAAGTATTAAAAGATACCAAAATGTTTTACAATACGCAAGATCGAAGTAGACTTTGCTGTTGGCACTGGTTTATACATGCTGCCTTCTGACCTCAGACTCCAGATTAGGTACAATAATAAACTATAATAATGAAATTCTTATAGCAGGCAAATGAACAGAAGGTTGGGAAAAAACGACATAAATTCTGAGCCAGTAATATTACAAGCAGTAAACAAACACCCAAGATTAAGTCATCTAATTCCCGAAGTCCAAACCCCCAAAATCATTGAAGACTCAGCAAAGCTCGTGGACTCTGTTCGCGATGACCATGAATATGAAAAGACAGCGCTTGTTCTTGGATTAACTGGCCTAGGATTACTTGGTCTTTATCTTACTAAATATTAACCCAACTATTAAGAGAACTAATGTCCATAAGTGCTCGGCATAAAGCCAACTACTTTGCTTGCAGTAGACAAAAGCAGCTGACAATACCGCCTAATATACTGGGTAAAGAGTCTCATAGCTTTACTGGCTAATTTTTTTAATAAATTCGCAAGATGATCAAGCTGTTTTTTTACCCATGATTTATCAGGTGGAGGTGATGGCGACGGAGGCACTAAACTTTGGCCTCCACCGCCGCTGTAATAGCCATCACCAGTGTACTTATTGCAAATCCTAAGGCTGTTATAACGCTTACTAATGTGACTCCTTGCTCTCTAAACAGTGTTCGTATTCGTTCTGCTAGTGTTGTGTCGTCATATAAAATTCTTTGGATAGTTTCTCTTATTCTGCTCACTTGAGTACGTAATTGTTTCGGTTAGTAGACAGCACTTCTAGTCTTGCTGATTCTCTCTTGTTCAAGATCTTTTAGTCTTTGGGCTATTCTTTCTTTATAATATCATGTCCTAAGTTGGCGTCATCAGCCTCAACGAGTTTTTCTTTTTCTCTTTTTATATGCTCATTAGTTCACCTAGTTTTGCTAAATTGTTTGTTAATTCGCCTTGATGGTTCTTAAAGTACGATCAAGGGCTAATAATTCTCGCATAGGCAATGGGGAATCATTAATTGTTTTTAACGCTGTTTCTTCTGAAAAACTGGTTTCTGCTTCTATTGTATTTATTAATTCGCCTGCTGATTGATTTAATTCTTTAAGTTCCATGTTTTGCACTTGGGTTATCTGTTGGGAGTTCTTGTAGTGTGTTTTGAAGTTTAGCAACTGCATCCCTATCTAATTTTGGTCTAGCAATGCCAAGGCGTTTTTGATCTTTCACACTGAGTCTATTTCTAATTGAACCCACGGCTAAAAACTTTGATGGGTCGGGTTTAGTTGTAAGCCGAACAGTTGCCCTTGATCGTTTTTTACAGACAAATGACCATCTTTTAATTCAAATCATTTGGGTCTATAAATTCGGGAGGTTCTTGACCTAAACTTTTGTAAAATGCTCCGACCGTACTTCTGTTAATTCACGCTGCATTGAGAGCGTTGAGCAATGCTGTGTTAAAGGGATCATTTCACTCATGTCGTCTCCAGGATCAAAAACATCATAATCTTCTTCATCTACAATTCCTGCCATGTTTTTAATAATTAACTTTTTATTTTGCTTCATAAAAATGCCAGAACAAGTACATGGCTCGATTCTTGACCCGCATAGAAAACTGAAAGAGCCCTTTGGCGTGAAGGGAAATAAGCGGAATATTACTGTTCCAAATAATCCATCTACTATTGATGCAGATCAATTCTTACTGTCAAATTTCCAGACCTAGGAGCGGATGAAGTGATTGTGCCAGGCTCTGCGCGTCTTACTTTTAAAATAGCGCTCGATTCAACAACAGACCCAAACAGGACAGTTGTACGAATCTGGGGCGGGCAATCGTTAAGAAAATTTCTATAAAACTTGAGGGGCAAGAAATATTATTCTTTACATAATGCAGACATATTTTTAACCTATTCTGATCTATGGCTAACCGGGAACGAAAGGGCTGATCTTGCGTTTCAAGGAATTGAAAATGAAGAAGCACTAAAGCTTAGAATAGGCGCCGAACTCGCCTCAGGTGCTAAAAGCAGCAAAAGGCTGTAGCTGTAAATTTTGCGTATGGAAATCGTTTTTCCATTCCCTTAGATTTTGAGTTGTTAAAAGCGCATGCACCATACTTTCAAGGAGCATTAAAAGACAGATTGTCATATGAACTAACTTTTAATGAATACAAACGCGTTATCAGATCATCAGACACCGAAGCAAAGTACAGCATTTCTGACATCTCGTTAGAGTTTGACGTTGTTAGCAACCTTCCTTAGCAAGGCTGATTGAACAACAATATCAGACAAAATTACCAATATATTACGAAAGAGTGATTCATCATACAACATATCCTAGAAGCAGGGCAGACACTATATGGAATTTTAGTTTTAGCGTCGCAGCAAGATCGCTTATAAGGTATTTTATTGCTGTGTGAAGATGAAGAAACCGTTCAAAAGAGCAAGTGAAAAGTTTTTTAATCCTAAAATAACGAAAGTGCAATGTACAATTGACGGCAGTCCTAACCAAATCTACGCTAGCGGGCTTAGACCTTATCTTCATTTTGACGAAATAAGAAAATTGTTTGGGGGTGGGAGGGGTAGAAATCCAAAAGCAGACCTAGTGTCTAAAGATTTACATCTTCACAGTGTTAGACTCGATGATTATTTAACAACAAAATACGGTTTATGGATTGACCTAAGGTCAACAGAGGATAATGAGTTGTATGGAAGCGGGAGAAACGTGAGAGACGTAATAAACATTCAAATTGATAAAGAAGAAGAAGCCGATAAACCGCTTAATGTACATTTGTTTTTATTATATGATGCGCAGCTGAATATTCGAGAAAACAGATTAAAATATGTATTATACTAAATTATTTTTCATTTTATAAAAAGCATGTCTGTTCAGGTTTATCCAAATGTGCCTACAGCACCGGAGATGCCGGAGAGAAGAGATGCAGGCAATTCTGCTGTTATAGAAAGCCCTGAAGTAAAAACCTTCAGATTAAACCAACATTACACAAATGCAGCAAAAACTAGAGCAAGACCTTTCAAAATACAGCAAAACCAAACGAAGGTATTCTGCTGTCTTTAATGCTGTTACATATGTTAATACTGGAGCATCGACTATAAGTGCTCTATCAGCAGGAACGAGTGTTGGTCTCTTAGCAACGGGCATAGGCGCACCCGCAGCTTTACCTCTAGGAGGTTTGTCTTTAGCTCTCGGTCTGTGTTCATTAGCTGTAGGTGCTGCTAGCAAAAAATTAAAAACTAAACTCCAAAAGCACACAGCTATGGTTCAACTAATAACAGCTAAACTTAGCTCGTTTAAACTGACAATAAATAAAGCGCTAGCTGACTCAAACATCACGGATGAAGAATTTAATCGTTTACAGGCCGATTTTGATGACTACAAAAGACAAAAGTTTGATCTTCAAAGAAAGGCGAGGGCAAGTTTTTCTCAACAGCCAGACCCCGAGCAGATAAAAAAGGAATGCTTAAAAAAGTAAACGAGACATTAAACTCTGTTCTAAACAGCTCACATTAACAACACCAAAGGTGTTTATACTTTAGTTTTGGAGTCCAAGCGCAAAAGACCGTCGATATTGATTCTGATTAAGTATTTTTTTTTAATTAAATAAATATTTTGAGTTAGAAAAGAGACTCAACATGGCTAAGATATATGAAGGACAAGCCGAATTTTTTGAAGCAATGCAAGAAAATTTGTCAAGAGCGCCTGAATGATATTGATTTAGAAGTCATTGACCCAACAAACGTACAGGCAAGCGTTGTTCATGCTATTTCTCAAGTTCCAAGTAAACTAACAATAGACCGCCAGTTAAAGTAATGTTAGCTGTTTTAATCGACTATGTAACAATAAATGAAGAAAATCTAGAAGTCTGGGTCTCGACTAAACAACAGACTATTCTTTCTCATAACGACTTAACTCCCGGTTGGGCAGACGAACTGCTTACACAGTTTGACGCTGCCGCTGAAGAAGCCAAAATGAGAGGCTCTGGTGGTCAGAGGGCGAAGTCTTAGAGATCAGATTAAAACAGTCTAAATATGCACCGATTGTAGGCAGGTCTTACATTCCACTACCTCCAGCATTAGTTGCAAAAAGAGCAGTTTTAAACATAAAGAATACAGACAACAAATGTTTTATGTGGTGTGTTCTCGCAAGGCTGCATTACGTCCGCAAAAACCGAGAGAGAGTGTCTAACTATTGTCCTTATACTAATGATCTTAACTTTAGTGGAATATCCTTTCCCGTTAGCGTGGATTCCATTGATCAGTTTGAAGAACAAAACAAACCAATAACTGTCAATATCTACACATGGGATGAGGAAACAAATCTACAGCCGATTAAAGTGTCCAAGAACAGTCCAACGATTGGCGAGCCAGACAAAAGCCATGTTGACTTACTGCTGATGCTTTCACCAGAGGGGGCTGCCGCATTACACATTGATACGAACAATGAGTAGACTAATGCAGCTACTTCAAAAGATCATGGCAAACAAGAATTCTGTAGAAAATGTTTAACAAGAATGCCATCTGTTCAAGCTGCGAGCGAACATAAGAAACATTGTATCGGCCCAGTTGACTGTAATACAGAACTAATTACGCCCCCACCTGGATCTAAAGTTAGTTTTAAGAACTGGAAAAAACTGCAACATTCTCCATACGTAGTTTACGCAGACTTCGAGTCGCTTATTGTTCCTTATGAAGGGCCAGCACCACAAAAACTTCGAAAAACAGTCTTAATGAGTAATCATCAGATTTGTTCATTTGCCTTCATTATTGTTAGGTCGGATGGCGCTCATTCAGCACCAGATTATATAGAGGACCAGATGCGGCTAGAAGATTTTTACAGCGCATGCAGCAAGTGCGCAATGACTGTTCTAATAATCTGAATTTATCTGAAATCATAATGACGCCTGAAGACCAACAACAGTATGACTCAGCCACAGATGTTGGATATGCGGTTTAGGCCTCTCATCAGGACGCAGCGAATCCAACAGTAAGAGACCATGATCACATTAGTGGAAAGTTCAGAGGAGCAGCACACAGTAAATGCAATCTTCAACTAAAGTTTGAACCAAAGACATGGAAGCTGCCTATCTTCTTTCATAACTTGCGAGGTTACGACTCTCATCTTATATTGCAAGCAGTAACCACGCCTTCAGGGTAGCATGCATTGCACAGTCATCAGAAAAGTACATGTGCTTTAATCTAAATAACATGTCTTTTTATGACTCTATGCAAACAATGATGGGTTCATTAGAGTCACTGGCTATGTCCTTAAAGTCCTGCCCAATAACGGAAGAATATTTTGACTCAACGCTGTTAGAAAGGGTGTTTACCCTTATGAGTACATGAACAGTTGGGAAAGGTTTGACGAAGATACACTTCCGCCTAAAGGCGCGTTCTTTTCTAGTCTTAGAGGAAAGGACATCAGCGACTCCGATTACCAGCATGCTCAAGATGCTTGGCAAAAGTTAGATTGTAAAACGATGGGAGACTATCATGACTCCTATTTAATGGCAGATGTATGTTTGTTGGCGGACGTCTTTGAAAATTATAGAAAGACCTGCATGAAACATTACAGTTTGGATCCTGCGCATTACATTTTTCTGCGCCCGGGATGAGTTGGGACGCTTTCTTAAAGTTTACTGGAGTACAGATTGATTTATTGTCTGACTGCCAATGATTCAGATGATTGAAAACGGATTGCGTGGAGGAATTAGTATGGCGTCGCATCATTACTGTAAGCAAACAACAAATACTTGGATGACTATGATCCAAGTAAAAGGTCTAACTATCTTATGTATTTAGATGCAAACAATCTGTATGGATGGGCAATGGCGCAATCACTTCCGTTACGCAACTTTAAAATGTACACAGGTACGAATAATATTCAAAAGGCATTAAAGTGGTTGGGCAGTTTGACGCCTAATCAACAGCGTGGTTTCATTCTAGAAGTTGACTTAGAATATCCTCATGAACTCCATGACCTGCATATGACTATCCATTAGCAGCAGAAAGTCTAAAGATGGATCCAAGAGAGCCGCTAAACTTGTGCCTAATCTTCGGGGCAAAAAAAAATTATGTCTGTCATTACAGACTTCTACAATTTTATTTAAGACATGGTTTGAAGTTGACAGCTGTTCATCGCATAATTGCTTTCGATCAAGAACAGTTCATGAAACCATACATCATGAAGAACACTGGCCTCAGAACTAAATCCACAGATGCTTCAGAAAAAGACTTTTTCAAGCTGATGAAACAACAGCTGTTTTGGAAAGACTATGGAGAATCCGCACAAGCGTAAAGATGTCAGATTGGTTACCAGAGAGAACGAAGCAATTAAGCTAACTTCAAAACCTAATTATCAGGACTTCAGAAGATTTCATGACCAGCTTTTTGGCATAATGATGAAAAAAAGAAAGTCAAATTAGACAAACCCGTTTTTATTGGGTTTTACTGTTTTAGATTATCAAAGCTTTTAATGTTAGAGTTTCTTTATGACTACTTTAAGCCCCCCGTATCCCAAGTCCAGAGTACTTTACACAGATACAGATAGTTTTTTTTATAGATATCCCTACTGAAGACATCTATAAAGACATGGAAACCGAAGTAGCTAAAGGACATGCGGGATGGTATGATAATCTGATTACCCTAAAGATTCGCCTTTGCATTCAATTACTAATAAGAAGGTTTAGGAAAGATGAAGGATGAATTATCTGGAAAGGTGATCAAGGAGTATGTGGGGTTAAGGTCGAAAATGTACAGTATTTCGAGCCAGGAGAAAATCATTAAGAAAGCAAAGGGAATATCTCGCAGTGTTGTGCAGTCAAACATATCACATGACAACTACAAAGAAGCATTGTTTGGCAATAAGACTTTTCATCATGACAACGTAAAACTGCGATCTAATCTACATGAGATCAACACAACAGT
Organism: Conus ventricosus; assembly: GCA_018398815.1. Classification (NCBI taxonomy): domain Eukaryota; kingdom Metazoa; phylum Mollusca; class Gastropoda; order Neogastropoda; family Conidae; genus Conus; species Conus ventricosus. The sequence goes on along the minus strand of JAFLJL010001335.1, from coordinate 102,863 downwards.
TGTAACAAAGAAGTCATTAGATAGAACAAACACAAAACGGGTGTTTGTTAATCCGGAGTTTTCATATGCAATCGGGCACTGGAGAACCGTAAATTAATTAAAGCGGAACTGTGCCTGGCGGAATTATCTGCAGTTCTTCTTTCACAAAAGATCTTTGAGGAGCTGGTTGTTTTGTTGTGTCAGTTTCTCGTAAATAATACACGGGCGGATTCATTTTTACAATTCTTTTTATTTCATATGGATCAACACTCCAAACTGGATCTGTTGCCCTGATGCGAGTGTGTCCCCTTCTGCTTCTCCGGTAAATAAAGGTACCTTACTTTCAAACCAAACGGTAATAGTTTGCCGGATGAAGACTCTCCTTCAGCAACATTTATTGTTTGTTTTTTGATTGCTTGTACTGGTTTAGCCCTTTTTAAATTCTTCATTATTCATTGCGCGCAAAACTGAGGGCAGTCTTCTAACCCATTCTGTGTTGCGAGAATTGTCAATCAGCTCTCTGTGATACTGGTAGGAAAAAGTCTTTCGGCTAACTGTTTGTTAAAGTTTTCAACTAAAGCCTGTGATCTGTGAACTCCCGGAATGCCTCTTCTAATGGTACTCTGTGTTTTAACAATAATTAATTCACTTGGCCTTTAAATTCTTTTCCATCATCGACTTGAATCATGCAGGGGTAAGTTAGAGGGCCTCGTTGGTATATCAGTTGTTATAGCGACAGCAACAGCAGAAGCACTCTTTTGTGTTAATGGTTCCGCATCTTGTATCTTGAAGCCATGTCAATGACTGTGAGTGCGTACTTAAATCTTTTTCGTCTAATCCTATCAGAGGGTAAATATAGAAGATCCATTTGATGGGTGTCGTTTGGAGTTGTATTGACAAAGTGTGGTCTCTGTATTCGTTTGGGCGCAGGTAAATAAATTTGCCAAATCGCTTGTTTAGATAACCATTCTTTTGCTGTTTGTTCACTGACTCCAGCTGCTTGGCTTAGCTTTTGTATTGCTGCGATACCCTTCCAATATCCTTTGGGCGAATAATAGATTTTGTTCATTTTTTATTCAGCCAATTATTATGTCAACAAAATACACGACGGTCATACCAACGACAATAAACGCGATTTCTTGCATCTTTTGTTTTTCTGATGGTTGATAAAAGTCACTGAATTTTGGTGGGGGCAATGTCTGGACCGGTTTGCCTGTTACTAGATAATATTGTTTTATTGCTTGATCAACATTTTTAAATGTGTAAGCTGCATGCCCCTGTTCTTTCAGGGTGTCATTAATAAAATCTAACTGCTCAAGTCTCTGCTTTTCATAGGCGTCTTGTGCAGCTGCTAGTTCCTCCATAGCTTTGTTATGTCTTTTTCTCTCGCTGTCATCCCGCAGTTTACTAAATGCGAAATTACTTCCGCTAAAAGCAAGCGCATTCACCACAGCGCCGCCTATCATTATTGCGAGTGAAGCCATTTTTTATAATGTTTTTTTTTTTCTTACATATTTATATTGTCTGGAATTATTCCTTGCTTAACTAGAAAATCTTTCGTAGCAACCGAAGCTGCAATGATAGCAATCAGCTTTGCTGAATCCTCAAAGTCTAGTTTGCCAAGATCTGCTGGTTTAATTCTTAACAAGCTTTTACCGAGCATTGAGTATCCTACACTTAGGCCTCCAATAACAGCAGAATGGTATACAAGGTTGGCAATAGTTTTTTCGGTGCTCATTTTTATAAAATAAAATAATTATAATTTAATAAAAAACATGAACAGCGATGATCTCCTACAGCTACAAGGCAGCCTAAACCTTCCTGAACTTATGAATGACCAAGCTAATGATCAAGCTATTATGCCCAAAAAGGAGAGGCTGTATTCTTTGGCAGCATGTGGGAAAACAAAAACAGTTCCTCGGAACTGAATTCAGCATAGAACAGATTCAACAGATGTCTCCACAAGACATTATAAAGTATCATAACAGGTATGAAGCGCAGCTGGGGTCTAGAATGGTGAAAAGTGTGGGGCAAACGGTTCTTAGTTTGTACACTAAACTAGTCAGTAGATTTGCTCCCATTGATTCTGAACAAGATTTACATATGATTTAACGCAAGATCCAGTTTTAACAAAGTCATTAGAGTCTCTAGGGTGTGATCTATACTACAGATTTGGAACATTGTTATCGCCATTAATCATGGGATTAATAACTTTTAATCATATAGATTTTGTTTCCCTTCAAAATGAACGAGCTGGAAAATCATCAGAACCAGAATCAGGTGGAGAAAGTAACAAGCCAGAAAATCAGCAGAATCAGAAAACATTGAATCAGGTGGAGAAAGTAACCAGTAAAAATCCTGGGCGTGTTGAAGCAGGAAAAAAATTAGCAGAGTGGAACAGACAAAAAAAATTAATGTTACAGAATATACCTCATCATGAAAACATAACACCGCCAACACCAGAACAAGTTAATTCAATGCCAGCTATAAAAACTCCATGTGATACAAGGGCCCCAAAGTCTTCATGGAATATTGAACTTAAAACTGTTGCCATTTTTGGCGCCATTGCTGCTGTTGGGGGCAGTTATTGCGGCTATAAAATATATACACAATTGCAACAGAAACAAAAGCAATCAAAAAATCTGAACCATTAAATGCAGAAAAAGGGCAACTGCACGCCAAAACCGCCAATAACAAAGCATCATTTTGATCCATTTATAATGGAATAATATTTTAAGAACTTAATTTTAAATTTTTTTATAAAAATAGATCATGGCGTATTATAAAATGATGGTGTCAATAATAAAGACATGGAGTCTATAAAAGACATTTCCATAGACCAGAATTGTAATCAATGTGGTTGCTTTGGGTGTAAGACCTTCCTTAAGATCTATGCAGAGAACGCTGAGCAAGACATCCTCAACGATGACGCGTTTTTTGAGGCGTGTGTGTATATATTAGACATCTACTATTTAAGATAAAAACATAGATTGTATTTTTTTAATAATTATAAGAACTTGGTTGTACTTAAAGGATGACTTAGTTATGATCTTGAGGTGACTTAATCAAGAACTTAATCAAGAACTTATTAAGAACTTGAAGTAACTTGGGGATGACTTAAGGACAACTTGAGAATGACTTAAGTAAGAACTTGAGGATGACTTAGAAGTGACTTGGGGTAACTTCAGTTAAGAACTTGTGGATGACTTGAGTGTGCATGCGTGGGGTGGGGGGTGGGGGGACGTGCGTGCGTGGGGTGGGGGTGTGCATGCGTGGGGTAGGACAAAACACAAACAAACAACAAACACAAACAAAACAAACACACAATAGACAGTCCAGGGGTGGGGGGTGGGGGTTGTGCATGCGTGGGGTGGGGGGTGGGGGTGTGCATGCGTGGGGTAGGACAAAACAAACAAACAAGAAGTGAAACTACTAGGACCACTTCTTGCTTTGTGACTAAACAGGCTGTGTCTTGCCCGCAACCTCAATCAACTAGGCCAAGTGATCATATGTGATCACTTGGCCTAGTTTGCCGCTGAGCTTTGCAGGTGCTGCCGCGCTTTGCAGGTCAAGTGATCTATATGATCACTTGGCCTAGTTTGCAGGTGCTCCGTGCTGACGTCATTAGCGGCAAGCTGCTGCGCTTTGCAGGTCAAGTGATCACATATGATCACTTGGCCTAGTTTGCTGTGCTCCTCTTTTCTCAACCAGGCTTGCAACTGGCTTTTGGCAGAGTTACAGCAGTAATTGCTGTAGCCAAGCTTTTATGGCGGCTCTAATCGCCAGTAGTAGTACATCCGTCATTGTATATTTGGAGCATTTATATGAAGATAGTGCTGGCCACACACTACTCCCCTCCATACTGGTAGATGTACTAAGGTCTGCCTAACCCTATCTAGTTTGTTTGCCAGAACATTCGAAAATCGTTATCCAGTTGCATAAGTTTAATAATGGTTTGGCGTTTGCTACACAGTCTATTTATACTGATTCCTAGCTTATGAAATTTAGGATAGTTGTAAAAAAAATATTGAAATCTGAATAAGTTTTCTGGCATATGAATCAGACATGCCCACCTGCGCCTCAAGAAATGAACGCCATGTTTGATGCGTTTTTGCTCTTTCAAACATGGCTTTAGCTGTCTCAAGCCAGCGCCCAACAATCAACGCGTGATGAATTGTTTTGCTTTTATTTTGTTTTATCAACATAGCGCCGCTTTTTAAAAAAGGAAGCATCTCATCAACAGTTAAACACTTATTATAAATTTGCCTCATCTTGTTCGGTAATGTCATTTTCATTTCCCTTTAACCAACAAACCCTTTAGATAGTCGTTCATTTCCAAAGCAGTCGGTTCACTTTTTTCTTTTTCTCCACCCTCTAGGAAAGCAATACTTCTTTTCGGTTTCGGCGGTAACGAACATGCTTTACCTGATTCTTTTTTTGACAAATACTCTAACATGCAGTTAAAGTAAAACTTGTGATCTTGAATAGCACAATTCTGTTCCTCAGTAAACCGGCTCGCCATTTTAGAATAACACACCAAGCCCAATACACAGCGCAATAAAAACGTCCTACCAGTCCGGCAGTCAGTAGAAGAATGATGAAACCGGTGTTGGTTACTAGTCATGTGAGCGCTGTGAAAAATGATGAAATATATTGCAATGCAGCTGGCCCGGCGTGAGGGAGTGGGGGGAGGGGAGGAGAGGGGCGGCAGTATTGATTTTTTAGCCTCTCAGTTTGCCAGCAGGTGTGAGGTGCGCGCGCGCGCGTGTATGAGTGTCTGTCTTTTGCCTGTCTGTCTGTCTGCCTGTCTGTCCGTCTGTGTGTGTGTGTGTGTGTGTGTGTGTGTGTATGTGTGTGTGTGTTGGGGGGTGGGGGGTGGCGGAGGTGGTGGTTTGGGGGGGTTGGGGGTGCATGTGTGGAAGAGAGGAAGGAGGGAGGTAGACAGCAGTCAGGAAGGTGACACAGAAAAGTATGCGAAGAAGTGTGTGTGTGTGTGTGTGTGTGTGTGTGTGTGTGTGTGTGTGTGTGTGTGTGTGTGTGTGTGTGTATGTGGTGTGTGTGTGTGTGTGTGTGTGTGTGTGTGTGTGTGCGCGTTTGGTGAACGTGTGTGTGTGTGTGTGTGTGTGTGTGTGTGTGTGTGCCCGCCTCTCTGTCTGTCTGTCTGTCTCTCTGTCTTCTTCTCTGTCTGTCTGTCTGTCTGTCTGTTCTGGGGCAACTTAACCTTAGGGTTTCTCTCTCTCTCTCCCCAGGCTGCAATTAACATACTGCGAAGATAATCGGATAGCCTGGTGCACCCACCGTGTATATGGGCGCGTTCAGCCACAACTGCTTTTCTCCTGCGTTACTCTTGGGGCGTGTTCAGTCCCGACTACGTTCCTCTATGAAAAGTTTAGTAAATTAGTATAAAAACGGATAACCCTACACAGTATATTTGTTTGTGGGTCGTTTTTTTTGGTTACTGTCAGAGAACAGGAAATAGGCGGGTTTTAGGCCACTTTCGCCCAAAAACGTGGTTGAAGAAGCAAGTGAGTCAGAATGGAGGTTTTCCTGTTCTCTGCACCATTCCCTTGCAGTCCCCCCTGAACGTGCCCCCAAAAAGAAAAAATCTGCAGGCCACGTGCCACACGCGCAGAGCTCACGCGCACACACACCACACCATTTTAAACCGGTGGTGTGCCCAAATTGTACACCCTGACGAGAGCGCCGGCTCGAAAAAAATTTGTTGGTTTTAGTTTTTTCATTTTAAAATCTTATTTTAAACTGGTATGTTGCTCCTTTTTGGTTGAGCATTTTTAGATTCTGAGTGGCGTTTTAACTCAGAAAAAAGAAAAACAAACCCCAACACTGCAAAGAGTGGATGCTTTTATGGTATTTCACTTGAGACTTGCTAACATTCACAGATCATGCTTCACAATGGCTTGCTATTCTATTGTTCTGAAATTAAAACCACACACACACACACACATAAATCAGTCACTATAGCACTTTCTCCTTTTTTGGTGGTAGAAATTTTGTATGTAAGAGAAAAGAAAAAACAAATCTGCTCTCCCCAGCGGGAAAATGAACCTCGGTCTCCCGCGTGACAGGCGGGGATACTAACCATTATATACTACCGAGGAACTTCCAGATCTTGGTTACACATAAGTTTATAAAACTGTTATTGCTTAAACTGTACATCACAACATTATCATTTACAGCCGCTAATAACGGCTGTTCTGGTAAAATAACACATTGGGCATCATCCGTGACTCATAATGAACATACCTACAAATTGTCAGAAAGGTCGGCCCAGCCGTTTTGTCTGGAGCGAATGGAACACATTTTGACCATGGACAGACACACACACACACACACACACACACACACACACACACACACACACACACACACACACACACACACAGAGATAGCATTTCTTCGTTCCCATTGTAAAGTACTCCCTGTTCTATAGGAACTGGTAGTACAAAAAGAAAACAAACCAACACTGCAAAGAGTGGATGCTTTTATGGTATTTCACTTGAGACTTGCTAACATTCACAGATCATGCTTCACAATGGCTTGCTATTCTATTGTTCTGAAATTAAACCAAAATGGGTGTTCGCGGTTTGCTCCTCCACCACCTCCTTCATCTCATCATCTCTCCCACACCCACTCCCATTTCTTTTTTCTTCAGGTACATTAATATGGGTATCCCCCAAGGATCAATTATTGCCCCAATTTTGTTTTCAGTTCTCCTTTATGATCTTCCTTCTGCGCTGTCCAAAAATATCCATGTAGTTCAGTATGCTGATGACATCGCAATATGGATGCATACTAGTTTAAGAAAACATACAAAGAAGAGGTCAATTAATCATGTGCAGAAGTCATATCAATATGAATTGGACAATTTATCGACATATATAAAAGAAAATGGTCAAGAATTATCTGGTGAAAAAACCTGTTTAATGTTGTTTAACAATGGGGGAAAATCCGCCTGTACTCCCATCCTTGAATATAGATGGCACTTTGTTGCAATATCAGAAATCAGTCAATTTTTGGGAGCCCTTTTAACACCAAAACTTGCTGGAA
>JAFLJL010001335.1:88316-90816 GCA_018398815.1 Conus ventricosus | reverse complement strand
CAGCGACCGCCCCGATCTCAGAAAGGCCCTCACTAGGGCCGAAATCATACTAAGGGAGGTAATCCTGCACACACACCCCCACCCCCCACTTACACCCAACCCCACCCCCTACACCCACCACACCCCCACCCCAGCATGCACTACCCCCACCCCCACCCCCACCCCACGCATGACACCCCCCCACCTACCCCGCCCCATTAGCATGACAAACCCACCCCACCCCCACGCATGCACACCCCCACCACCCCTGCCCACTCAGCACAAAATATAACATTTTTTCTGAATTTTGGCACAAAAACACGAGAAGAATGATTAATTAATTTTTTTAATTTATAGTGTTTTATCTGGTTTAAAAAATGAAGGCCGAATTAGCTACGTGAGCTTTTTAATATACTTTACGAGTTGGATTGGAGGGGGAGGGTGATAAGATCAGTTAAAGAACGGTTTGAAAAATTTAATTCTGATCTTTTTAATCGCACAGATAGCGAAAGAGTATTGGAAGCATTAGTAAAATACCAGATATTTTGGGGCCCAAAACCCGTTGAAAGTTATTTCTATTTTAGTTGTAAAAAGCTCCTGAAGATGTTAATTGCCCGTTTCTACCACCCCGAAGGAGTACTTTTCTTTTAAATAAGATTAAGTTTTCGATTAGAAAAACTATGAATAACATTAATTTACAATTATTTTTTATTTATTTTAGATTTAAAAATGGCTCCCAAACTCAGTGAATTCTGTTTTAAAAAGTTTGTATGAACTATTTGACGAAACAATGAAATTATTAAACTTGTTTTTTGTGAATTTGCTTTAGAATGAGTAAACAATAAATAAAAAAAAAAAGTGAACTATTTAACGAAGCAATCAAAGTGATAACTTTAAACTGTAGTGTTCAGAAAAAGCTAAAAATTGCGCGTTATTTTTAAGGCTAACATGTCTTAAAGGGTTTTGGGCACTTGGGTGAAGTTTAAAACCCTTTTTTACTTATTTTATTTATTTATTTTTTTAATCTACGAAATTGGGGCTTTAAAAATGATGCCACAAGTAAATTAGAAAAAATTAAAAGGATAGAAAAATATACATGGAAGAAATTATTTGTGGAAAAATGAAATTTTGTGGGAAGGGGGGTTTTACAAACGTTCAAAAAGCAGGCACATGCACTCTAAAACCCCAGAGTCTCTTAAGGGGAGCCGCCAGAAAAAGTGCTATTGACCGTTATGATTTATTTTATAACGCCGATGATACTAACATGCCCTTGGGTTTTAAATAAACAAAAGAGTAAACAGTTCACGACTTTAACTCTAAATGGGGTATTACATGGTACACTTTAACCCTGCAAGGAGGAGGCAAAGTTAAGGGGGTTTTGGTGTCTGAAGGAACAGTCCTTGAAAAACAAATTGAGACAAAGTTCTTCCAAGTTGGAAATTCTTTCCTTCCTCTCCAAAAGAGTTAAGTTTTAAAAAAGCATTTAAACAACATAATTCTGACAACAGATGTTTTATGTGGTGTGTTTTTGCGCATTTACATCCTTAAAAAAACATGCAACAGGCTCCAATTAGAACAATACAAACAAAACTGAACTTTGATAACAATCCCTTCCCCGTAAGTATAGAAAGTAATCCAGTTTGAAGAGCAAACAAACCAATCCTGTAAAAGTATCACTGGTCTGTAAAATCAATTAGTGCCCCTAAGGGTTTTCCCCAAAGCCCCCCCTTTGGCGAACCACTTGACAAGCTGTAGACTTTGATCCTTTTTTAAAATAGTACAAAGAGTCATTATGTATTAAACAGAACAATAAGCAGACTTTTGGGGGTTTTCATCAAAGAATCATGCTGTAGTCAAGGGCGAGGGTTTGGTTCTTGGAACGGGTTTTCCATTCATCAATGGGAACAATTCCGATGAAAAAAGGGGTAGGTGTTTATTCTCTTCACTACAAAACACACAGCAGGGGCAAGCCTTTAAAGGGGACTGTGTCAGCCCCTTCGATGTGTCGGGGCCCCATGCCCGCTTCAAAAATTGCCCCTTTCCGTTGCAATCCCTTTTTTTTCTTTCACGGACCACGACTTCCGGTTTTGTGCTATGCAGCATGTTAAAATTTTTCTTGATGTGGCTTTTTCGCACGAAAGTGTTAATTTTTTCATCTTTTCACCCTAAAACCCCCACCCCTTGCTTTTTTAAAACCAATGTCCCCCTTTCTCCCAAAGTATCCCTTTTGCTAATGTCGAATTTTGTTTCCACCCCCACCCAAAAAGGTTTTTCATTGCAACAAATGATAGAAAATTTTTCATTGGGAGTAGACTAATAGTTAGCCTCCTCCCAAAGTAAGCAGTAAGTAGGGGGAACATGACGGGATTTTTTATGGGGGAACAGGACCGATATCTCTTTTTTATTTAAATGATAGCAAAAATATTTCCCTTTACAATCCATGTATGGCCTATCTTGAAAACTAAAAACCCCATTACTTTGTTCCCTTAAAAAAACCTCTTTACAAGGGGTGCCCCTGCGC